>PVIR01003381.1:0-89422 GCA_004026965.1 Petromus typicus | reverse complement strand
GAATAAAGGCAAATTTTTGGCACAATGATCAGTTATTTTTATATTTTGTCTTTCATCTCATTGACTTATGTAAGATTAATTATAGCCTATGATATGATGTATAATTTTGGCATATGTGTTATAGTTAAAATAATTTTGTCTAGCTGCTTGTATGAACGCCAACTACTTTAAGGCTATTTACCCATATAATATTTGAAAAAAGATAATAATTCATGAACCAAAGTGTATTGTTTGATCAACTACTAGAAAGAACTAATGTTATCATTTTTAAGGTCACAAAGCTATGTTACACACTGGCTCACTGCAAGTAACTTATCATTACCATAATTATTAAAGAAAAATAGTCACATGAAGGAGTAAGAGAACTTGAGTCTGATGGTATAGGCTGCCAGAACATGACAGGCACACCACATGGGGAAAAGGTTTCCTGGCTGTGCTTATTAAAGGTGATGTGAAAAAAGCCATCATAACGATGGAGTACAGAAGTACATGTAGGTCCGTAAGCACTACATAAAAACGAGACAAAAGCAAGAGAACTCTGTGAACAGAGGGATTGGCATAATTAAAGCTGCATCAAAAAAGCAAACTAGGAATGGTGTTGTATTCCTATAAACTCAGCATTTCAGGAGACTGAGGCAGGACAATCACAAATTATCCAAGCCTATGCAAAAAATTTAGTGACTTAGTAAGACCTTTTCTCAAAAAAATTTTTTTTAAGGGCCAGGGATTTAGCTCAGTGGTTCTGGCACCTGCATTGAAAGTGCAAGGACCTAGGTTTGATTCCTGGTAACCACATACAACAGTGCCAGGTGTGGAGACTCAAGCCCACCAGCAATTAGAACCATATATCACAGTGCCTGGCATGGTGGCTCACACCTGTAATCCCACCACTTGAAAGGCAGAGGCAGGAAGATTGCTGTGAGTTCAAGGATGAGCTCAGGGCCAGCCTGAACTACAAAGTGAGACCCTGTCTCAAAAAAAAAAAAAAAAAGGTTGGGGTTCTATCTTAGTTTGAGGATCTTCTGTTCAACATCCAGTATTGCAAATCAAAAACAAAACAGAACCAAAGCAAACACACACACACACACACACACACACACACACACACACACACACACACCCCAAAGAGATCACTGTGCAGAGCTTTGAAACTAGGTGGGAGGACAAAGAGGAGGCTCTTCAGTCTGAGCTATCAGAAATCACAGGAGAGAAGGGGAAAGTGTCAAAGTGCCCTGTGCAGTCACTTACTGTAGAATTTTCATTTTTAATTTCCACAGACCCTGTTGGTTAATTGATTAAAATTTCAATATGAAAAACTGGACAAATAAACAGTACAGTATCAGTTAATATCTTTTATTTTGCTCACTGTAGTTTTGATGAGAGGAAAGGACTGTGCAAAGTGTGCATACACTGCCATTGTTAATGGTTTTCGGCAGAATCTTTCTATATGTGTGTGTATCTATGACCTTGGTATGTGAGCCCATAGATATGTAAGGACATGTAGACCCACTAACACATTTGTATATGTGTGTATGTATTTTGGACAGAGAATTTGCATAGGAGGTACTTGATATCCTCATGTACGGTAAACACCCCCAAGCATGAGAAAGGGCTTCCTTTGATGTCCATCTCTTTCTGTGAGTTATGGGCATGTCAGTGATGAAAATGAATGAATTAAGCATGCCAGAGTCTGTTCATTTTTTTTTTACAAATATATATGGCCTTTGATCACAGCTTTAGACTATAATCTATAATTAACTTACACTCAAAGACTACTTGTAAAATACTGCAAAGCTTTTTTGTTTTTGTGGATGAATTCTTTGTGCATATCCCAAACTCTATCAACTTTTCTAAGGCCAAAGACAGAGGCACACCTTCAGAATACTGCAGTAATCATTTCAAAAGGATTTTTTATTCATAAGTAAGACAACCACATCTAATCTTGCCTTTCACAATGTACTACTGAACAAAGTTATTTAAAGACATTTGTCTGGTGAGTTACTGAACATTTCATAACAAATCATCCTTTCTAGGAAATAATTCACTGTGAGACATATTGATAACAGGTTTGGATTTTAGAAAACGGTAATTTATAGTATCAACTTAGTTGTGTTGATGACCTTCACTAGAATGTACTAGTATTTTATTTATTCTTCCCTCCTCTTTGCCTTCCAATGTATCAGAGAATAATTCATATCCTTGCTAACCTTTGCGAATGATTTCCCCAGAGGTTTTCCTTCATCCATATCTGTGCAAACTAACCCATTGTCATCATCTTTTAAAAAGTAATTAGCCAGAGTCATTGGTCCACCCTGACATCTTTCTAACTGAATTGATTTTCTTTTTTTCTTTTATTTGAAATTAGATCTATTAATTGTAGCCGTGTTCAAATGCTATCACCCCTTCCTTTATTTTCCCATTTCTTACTCTCTGCTTTTCTCTGAAGGCTCTGTATTACACTATGTGTGTAGAGTTTGCTGGCATGCAGCTCTTTCCTTAGTTTTATTATGCATTCCTTTCCAAAGCAGAAGAATGGATTTTTATAACCAGCTTTATTAGATTCGATTTTGGAATATTTTACTTAATGGATTATTTTCATGGCAGTTCCTATGCAACATTTATATGGGAAATATGTGCTTCTTGATTAAAAATATCCATCATAGGTGTTTTTTTCTGAAGATTTTCCTTGAAATTAGCATTTGACTGTCAAAAGTAAAAATAAATAAATAAATACATAAATACATAAATAAAATGAATTTTAATTATCTTCATAGTGGACATGAGATGATCATGCTGTAACTAATTCAAGACACTCAAATACAATATCTGGAGGGGCTCCATGACAAAGACAGGGGAAAAAATAAATAGACTATGCGCGTACAGTTCTGTTTTTAATGTCCAGCTAGGATTTGACTGTGTGCTCTGTCGAGGGACTACCTAGGAAAATTATTCAAAAGCTTTGGTTGCTAAAAGCTCCAAGAGGTTGGTTACATCTTTGCTTGCTGGTCTCCACTAGTCACTGATTTGCTTCTGGGCACAATTTAAGGGATTAATTTCTATCTACAAATCCCTGAGAGGTTGGGTCCTTATTATCTTGGCAATAGTGTTTCTATCCACTCTAAAGATTCACAAGGGAAACTCCTTGATTGAATTATATATGATGAGAAACCAGTTCTCTGTGCTTAAATAGGTAACCTTAATGTTGTGTGACTAGAATTTGGCAGTAAACAGGTATTTTATGTTCTGCCAAGATTTTACTATCAGATACACTCTCCTTTTAGCCATTTAATGAGACAAGGTCTTTTTTTCCCCTTTTGCTATATTGCAGCATTGCTTAGATTTATGTTTGATTCAAAGGCAGCTGTTCCCAGTTGCTTCCTGGTGCTTAAAGTCTGAACTATGTCTAGTGTTAGCAATTTGAAAAGTCTTTACAGCCTGGATACTGATCTATACAGTGCTAGCAGCTCAGTGAATATTCACATAAGCAAAGAGTAATGAAAACAGTGCACAGTTCATTAGTAGGGTTTGAAAGCTTGGAATACACTCTGAATTTGAAATGAAGTCAGCCATAAAACCAATCTTTCTTGGCAAAGAGAATCATTCTTTGTTTCAATTTCCTGATTTAGAATATATAGATTATATAATTTTCAGGACTTTGGCCTCTATAGAGAATGTTAAAGATTAATCATTTGAGGTGAGATTACAAATATAAATTGCTGCAGGATGTGAAAAAAATAATACTAATTGAATATTATACAAATGGAGCATTACATATAAGTGTAAATAAAATATTAAAGAGGGACTATCCTTTGGTAATTAAAAGAAATCTCAATAATAGAAATAAAGTTCAGTTTTTCCTTTTATTATTTTAAACCTCTAGTTAAATATGGCAATTTTTGTTACACTGGAAACTTTTAAGAAATTGCAACAAATTATGGACACAACACACTGACAATACAGAACAAAAGATGATTTAACAGATTGTGTGCACTGCTTGGCGGTTTGTTGGCCACTGGCTTTAACTCAGTACCTTCTTTAAAAACATCTCAGGGACATAGTGAAGAAAGAAAGGAGAAATAATGATAAGGCTGACACATAGCTTCTGGAACTAAAGTATTATTTCCCACCAAGCCTGGTCCTTAGAGAAGGTCACTCATCACTCAGCCTACAATGCCTGCCTGAAACTTGGGACTTGTCACACTGTCCGTAGGTATTTATTGTGGATTTGTACATGCCAGTACTGGCACTGTGCTAGATAAGCAAAGTGGATGGGTTCCTGCTCCTGTGGACCTTGCAGCCCTCATGACAAATGAAAGGTGGTAAATGGAAAACAGACAAGCAATGAAAAATGTCTCTAAGGCCCAGAATAGGAACCAGTGAGGTGTTCAAGTGTGTAGCAGCGCAGTACACACTTCTGACCCGGAGATCTTCCCTGAGGTGAGAACGTTTAAGCCTAAATTCAAAATGTGAGGAGATTGTCAGAAGGATGCATCAGGCAGAGGGACTAGCACTCAATAAAACCCTGAGGTGTGAAGAAAGAGAGGGCCTGGGGTAGAGTAGGAAACAGACACACCCTGAGGGATGGTGATTCCATCTAGATTCTGTCCTAAAGGTACTGAGGAGCTACTGAAGGAAACAAGCCCAGGATTACAGGGTTTGATTCATCTTCCACATCACTGCTGTGTGGAAGATGTACTAAGGGTAACCTCTGAAATAACTCTTGATCGCGCTCACTTTGTTTTTCTTTGTTGCCATCTCCAGGTTCTGGCCACCATGCCTTCTTACCTCCCTGGTTACAGTGGCCCGCTTGACTTCTCTTCTCATTATCCATCACTCTTTCTATATTGAAACTATAGTGGTCTTTGTAAAGTGGAAACTAACGTCTGTACCACTCTTCCTTAGGTACTTGAGTGGCTTCCCTTGCTGATGGGATAAATGTGCATCCTTTGCTTACTGAAGCTGCTCCTTGTGAGCCCCCTGCTTGCTTCTCCAGCCCCAGGTGAGCCATCTTTGTATCCCCTGGGGCTTGTAACAAGATTTTCTCCCTATTTTCTGAGTGTAGGGGTTGTGTTTCTCCTTGCCTCAATGGCTACCCACAGTTCTTTTTCTTTTACCTCCAAAATTATCCCATCCTAACAACTCCCAATTCTCTGACCTGCTGCTCAAAGGACTGAAATGACTACAAATGGTAGGCTTGATGTTAATGCAATCAGCAAAGTAGAAAACATGGATAGATTGAGCCTTTGCTAAGAGAACAAAAGCCCTACTGGGATGTCAGGATGACTGAAGTCAGATCTAGGTGTCTGACCCATCCATGGTGTGTGTAGCCTAGATTTTCAGGCCAGAATCCAAGACCTAGGTTATGGCTGGATACGCCTGGCTTTGAGTGAGCCTCTTTATCATGGTATTGTTTATACACATAAAGTGTGTGAATTCACCGGGGTGGCTAGTGGCTCCTGGTACTGGGGGATGGGGACTGAAGGCATAGTAGATAACACTTGTTATTTGGCTGGGGCTAGAATCCAAATTAGAGACTGATAATTTGGGGAAGGAAAACATCATTAAAGATAAAACATAAACCTACTTTATAGTTTTGCCTATAGTTGGGATAGTTAGAAGAACTTTATTTAGATACTTATCCTAGGAGGCACTCCTATGATGCAAATCTGTTAAACTCACTTAAATATTATTTGTGTCTTTAAGAGGAAGGACTATACACAAATCTTAATCATGCTATTATTCATTTTTATAATTGTAGACAAAAAAACCTACCTTTAGGCCTACAATTCTTCTCCTTCCTACTCACTTTTTTACTTATACAATGTAAATGGAATATATATATATTACATATTAGGCAATGACAAACAAGAAGACATTAGATAAAATAGCATACCTGGCAATGCAGTCGAAACATTCATGTATAGGAGTCTACCTAGTGCAGTAGAGTGCTTTGTCAGCCCACCAATCAGAAGAGAGATTAATTTACAGAATACATGGCCTGCCTTCTGATTGGACATCTCACTGAGGCAGTTATTTCAAATACATACTGATGTAGGAAGATCTTGTTGCAGGCTTCTCACTGAAAATTTAGGACACAAAATGTAGGACTATTTAAGAAACAAAATGCATGCTGAAGGCATAGAATAGGGATAAGTCCTTTGTTCTTGCCAAGTATGTTTTAAGTCAACTGGCCTGGAAGGCTAGAATGTATTCAACCTGTCTATATCTGCAGCCACAAGCAGCCATTTATTTTTTTTCTTTGAATGGATGACTTGGCTCTTCATCATGCATGTAGATCTCAGCACAGAATGTCTTCTGTACAAGTTCAGTATTTTGAGTCTCAGATTTTGTGGTCTCAAAAACTGTACTTGGGCAAATTATACCTCACTTACCTGCTTAATTCTGTTTATAGATTTTTCTAAAGGATGAGCCCAACTTCTGCCCCTAAAGAGTAACCATATATTTTTAGGGTTTTTTTTTGACTCTATGAACTTCCAGATCTTTGGGTAAGATCTGTTAAATTAGCTTTTACCTCTCTGAAATTGAAAACCACAGTACCATTTTAGAGATTCTCTATTTTTAACACTATTTCCTTTGTCTTCTTCCATTAATGAACTTTTTAGTCCAGTATCTGTATCATTTTCTTATCTACTGCAAAATGCATTACATATTGAGGTTTTCCACCAATAAATTGAAAATAAATGGAGTAATTGCTTCTCAGATATGTGGCCTTAGAAAAAGTAAACCATATTTTGACATTTTGAAGGAGAAATTTTGATTTTGAGATATTTCAGTGTATAAGAAAATGTAAACCCTTTAAATTCATTTATGTGACTCAATGGATAGTGATACAAGAGCAATATGCATTTCATTCCTGGCTCTTGTACCACTGATTTCATTTCTCTTATTTTTAACTCTATTGTATATTATTATTTTGACTCTATTGCATATTATTAGAATATGCTTTGAAATGGACATTTCTGATACTTACCTCTGAGCAATGTATTTAACACCAATATATTTAATACCTCTTAGAGACTTTTTAAAACATAAAGTGCTATGTTTTAATATCAGTTAAAATGTATACTTAAAATCTTAGAAGACAACAAAACCAAGGGATTATATCTAATTTAAAAAGTTATACTAGCTACACATCTTTTCATCTAATACTTGCCAATATACATATTCACCAGACACACTTTCATAAAGGATCAAGGACACAACCCAGACCAAATACTCCACAACATGTTGGCATTTAATAATAATTCAATGGATAATATTTATACATGATCATAAATGAAGTTGAAGGCATGTATCAGTCACACAAAGAGAGGTTAAAAAACATTTTAATTTGGATGTTCCAAAGCCCATTGTGGAAAAAAGCAAAGGACACAAACATTACAGAAGAAGGAAGACCAGCTGGTAATTTTAGAATAGAAATAATAGAAAAACCTTAAAAGTAGGAGAATATAAAAGCAACAATGGCAGCAGCAACAAACCATAACTTTCCTGAAACACCTAAGAAGAGATGCTTTCAATTTTCCTGGTGAATTAATTGTGAAATTCTTCTATCAGTCTTTGGCCCAATACTTAAAAAGTACCAATTATTATTAATATATCACTAAATTTTCCATGGGGAAAAATATGGATTGATATAGATAATGTATTGCAAATCACTTTTAGTGATTTTAAATGAAGAACAAGGACTGGACAGACAGACTCTGGGAATGGAGAATGGACAGAATCTTTAAATGTGGTACTGAGCCAATAAGAGAAAAGCTGACATTAAAGAAGAGAGAGAGATTAATTGAGAGCATGAAGATCAATGATAAGGTTTTATATGTTATTTAGTAATAGTACTAATAATAATAATCAGAAAAAGAGTGTTTTCCTTTTGATAGGTTTTCTAGGGTGAGGTAAGGTTTAGAAAGTTTAAGAATGTCTATTACATACATCATCCAAAATAAAATTTATTACATTTTGCCTTTGCAAATTTGATAAGATTGTATCAAAGTGATTGTATATGAATAGCTAGTGTGTCTCTCTAATTAAGACAACTGTGTCAGAACAGCTGTGTCAAAAGTGTGGAGGCAAAATTTCTGCTTATGAAGAACTTGTTCTCTTTGACAGTACCGTGATCAGTAGTATATCTCATTTTTGGGCTCCCTGGCTGGATTTAGGAATTTTATTTTATATGATGCCTGTCCAAATGTTACCTATTCCCAGTACTGAGCATCTCCTATGCTACTTTGGTAGACTGACACCCTACCTTTGTCATTTATTGTAGTTGTTCACTGACTAATGTGTATCTTACTAACGTTCTCATTACTGGGACATGAGTCATCTTAATACTCCCATAATCTGATCATCCTCTAAACACAGGAGACTTGAGGGACCACTTTAGATCTAACCATAACCTAAAAGTAGGAGACCCTCCAAGGGAGATGGATATTCATGACTTTTTCTTGAAATGTAGGATTTTTCTTCTGTGGCTTATTTATGGACTTCACTGACTACATTAAGTTATCATCATATGGAATACTGAATTCTTTATAGTATTCACTCCCTCAGTGTAGAAATAGGTAAACTCTGTGGGGTGAGAAGATGTAAAACAAAAGGTGATTCCATTCACTTCATACCTATTCTGGGGTATTGCAAAGAATCTGTACTTCTGCAGTCTCTTGACCATTTTTCTGCATATCTGGGTGTGGTAGTCATTAGGACTGTCCAGCTATGCACCTTTTAGTTTTCTACTGTTCAGGTAGGGGGTAGAATGACTTTTCTGTACCTTCCTTTGGAAGACAAGCTTTGCCTTGAGATTTTCTCTCTCTAATGACATTTGGACATTAAGCAGGAGTGATGTGTGTATTGCCCTCTTCTGTTGGTCTGGGTGGGTCCTGGAGGAGTGATATGGAAATGACATCTAGCCCCGGTTGCTTTGTTTCTGGTGCTCTTCTGTGCTCTGCTCCTTGGCCACCACCAGTCTCAGAGCTGCCCCATCATGCTCTTTTATCACAGTGTTTCTTTCAGGAACAACTGAATCATGAACCGAAACCTCTGAACTATGAGCCAACTTAAACTTCCGCTCCTTTAAACTGTAGGTGTCAGGGGGCTGGGGATATAGCTCAGTGATTCTGGCACCTGTCTTGCAAGCGCAAGGGCCCGGGTTTGATCCCCAGTAACCACATAACAATACGGGATATGGAGACTCACACCAGCAGCAACCAGTACCACATACCACAGTGCTGGGTGTGGTAGCTCACGCCTGTAATCCCAGCACTTGGGAGGCAGAGGCAGGAGAATTGCTGTGATGTGAGTTTGAGGCTGAGCTCAGGGCCAGCCTGAACCACAAAGTGAGACCCTGTCTCAAAAAAACCCTAAAAACAAAACAAAACAAAACAAAACAAACAAACAAAAAAACTGTAGGTGTCAGGTAATTTGTTCCAACTATGGAAGTCTGGCCATTCAGAAATAAATGTGTTAAGCCATTGTGATTTGGCAAACTAGCTTATCCTGACAAGGACATTAGAAAATAACAAGTCATTTAGTCTGTTGATACAGTTATGAACCTAGATACTTTAGCTCTATATCTTACATGCCAAGTTAGGTGTTAGTTTTAGTGTATCAGAATGAAAGTCTCCAAAACAAATTTTTAAAAGCCCAAGAGTTAATTGTGAAATTTCTGAATTTTTGTTTCTGGAAAACAATCAGTACTTCATTAGACATCTCTAAAGCTATTAAGTACTAGTTATTTGTAAGAATAAAGTTTTAAAGTTATAATTATGTTCATATATATATAACTACTCACAAATAAGTATTGAGATTGTATTACATAGGGTCCAACTGGTAAACTTTATGAACAGGTGACAAAGGATGATTAAAAAGAATCTAAGTCTACTTCACCAGTGAGTGTGATTTGTAATCTTGTTTTGACAAGTGCAGTTTAACTTTAATTGTACGTGATAACAATCCGTAAGGGAAGTGGAAATGTGCTAGGGATTCATTTTGTAAAGGTGATCCAAAACATCTCAAGACTGCATGCTGTTCTTAAGTCTGTTGAGAAATGAGGTGTGACATTGCCAAGTTTCCATGTGAAAATGATTATGTTTGGAGACTGAGAGAGAATGAACCTAAATTATTCTATTGTATATTCTGGTTGACTGACATGGATTTGCCTAATCGAGAAAGTATGCTGCCAATAATTGGGAGTCTTCCATTTTTCAATTTTCAGAAAACTATTTGATAACTCAAGACTTTTTTTTTTCTTTCCCGCAGCAAGAATCATTCACATGCCCTATGTTCATTTATATTCCTCTGTGATGGTTTGGTTGTAATCCAGGGTTTTCTGACTGATTAGCTATGCACAGCTTGTTTCAAACCAGTGCAAACTCCAGCATTCTTTTCGTTTTGTGGTTTCTTTTTCATGTATAATATGTCGAGATTTCCTAACTTCTCTTGGAAATGTGGTTATTACTGCATGAAAAGTTTATAGGAGTCTTGAAAAAATAAAAAAAATCACCTCACAAGTCTGCTATTAGATGCCAAACAAATTGTTTGTCTCTGTCATCTACATTAGGGGAAAAGGAAAAAAATTCAGTATAAAAAAGTTAAAGTTGAATTGTGCACTAATTGCTATCAAGTACTGTTACTTACTTTGATATTTTTTAATGTCTCAAATCGATATGTACCTATACATATAGATCCAACACAAGTCCAGCTTAATTATCTTTACAATAACAAAAATCTGCATATAAAATTTATATTAGAAAAAAAGACTACTCCCAGAAAGCAGCTGTGTATAGTTTTCCACTTCACCCTCTAATCTATTACTTTAAATTCAGGTGATACAATCTCTCTTTAAACTTCCCTAGGATTACTTTGCATTACTCCTTATTTGCTCCTTGAAAAGCTTCTGCAGATGAAAGGTTATTTACTACAGCCCTTCCACTCGCTAAATCTTAATAAGAAAAATGCTTGTAAGCAGTGCAGTGCTATCTGTCCAAGAGCCAATAACTTGGTTTCAAAAAGCTGTCTAATCCTTTTTCTTTTCCTTAGACTTTGCCACCTGATATGAAATTGCATATAGGTGGCTTAAATAGACTAAAAGCAAACACTTGTAAAAGCCCCTAACTCAGAGGTTCTTGGCCTTCTAGTTTCTAAGGGTGGAGAGCCACAACCTGCCCGAGGGACTCTGGAGAGACCAGCTGTCGTAGTTACTTCCTCATTGCTGGGACAAAATATCCAATAGAAAGAAAGATTTATTTTAAATCACGGTTTGTGGAGGTTTCAGTCCACTGTTACTGGGCTTGAAAGCAAGGTAGCATGGAAGTGTGGCATCAAAAAGCAGGAGTCTATCTCATTCTAGTAGCTTATCACCATATTTTCAGAGACTGGTCTCATCCAAGACACCTGGCCTGGCTAGCCACCACAGCCAGCCCCTCACTGGTTTCCGTATTTTCTCCCATGACTCAGAGAAAATACCTCTTTTCAGCAGCCTATCTGATCTTTTAAAAGTGTAAATCAACATAAGCCATGAAGAGTTGTGCACAAGTGTAATCCCGGCTAAGCAGACGGCAGAGGTAGAAGGTTCTCAAGTTCAAGGCCCATCTAGAAATGTAATGAGACCCTGATTTAGAAAACTAAAATAAAAGAGAAAAGCAAAAAGCAGAGAAACCTAAGTCAAATCCTTCCTTTCCCAGCTTGCTACCCCTCAGTCGTTTCCAACAGCCGTCAGAGATCTTGTCTCTGGCATCTCTTTGGCGTCACCTCCTTCTCCTCTTTCCTCACTCCTCAGAGTCTTGGGCCTGGGTCTTTCTTCCTGGACTGACTTGGTCACTTTCTTGTTGCTGCACATAAAGTCCAACATCCACCACTCTTACGGGAGGAGTGGTTCATTTTCTCTCACATTTCAGTGCATAGTCAGCCAGCTTCAAGGCAGAACTGTGTGGCACACAGGTGAGGGGCAAGGCTAGATGCTCACCTCATGGTGGCTTGGAAGTGGAGAGCGAAAGACAGAGCTGAGAAGGGCCATAAGGACTCCTGTGACCTGCTTCTTCCAACAAGATCCCAACTTCTGACACCCAAGCAACTCACTCCACACTGATGAGCCAGTCACCTTCTGAAGGTCCCAGCTCTGAGTGTGTAAGGCTTTTTGGAGACATCCAGAGAACAATCATAGCATAGACCTTGAACAACTAAAGCAGACACTTGGCAATTTTATATCAGTTGTTCCATGTATTTGGAATCAGCCCCACATCTTTGCTTCTTACAATGTAGGACTGAGCTCACCCCATGCAGAGAGGATTTTAAGTACCATGTATGAAATAATTCCCTTCCTCACTCACTCTGGATCCATTAGTCTGTCATGCTTTTGCTGAAGTTACTCATTACTCATCATTTATTTATTGTCTGGTTTGCTCCACATAGAAAAAAGGGCTTTTATTTTGTTTTGTTAACTGCTCACTACATGCCCGATGCTTAGTTTAAGGCCCACCTATAACTATTGACTGCCTGTGAAAGAGTCCAAAATGCCACCCATTTTACAAACGCCTGTGGCATTAGCCTCCTTTATTGTACTAATCCTAAATGTTTGTACTTTCTTCCCCTGTTAAATGAAAAGCTTTTCAAGAGTATTTTTCCCTGCTCAATGTTCTATCATTTGGTAGACTCTTTGTAAGGCAAACACTGAGTATAAAGTGAGTGAATTCATTTATATTCCTTTTGTTAAAGAGAAATGAGTGACACATTCAGGTAGCACTTTATCATATCTGAGGGTCTTAAAAACTCTTAGCAACAAAGTCAGACAGTGACAACAGCGTATTCCTTTTCAGGTGTTCATTCTCAGATATGCTTTGTTTTGGACTTCCATTCTAGAAAACTCATGCTATAGAATCTGCTAACAGTTGATTGGCTGAGAAGGAAGCAAAGTAGGATTGGCAATAAACAAAAACAATGGAGTTCAAAAATCTCTTGTCCTCAAACATTTAGTTGGGGCTTATCTTGTCATGAATCCTAGGCAATCTCTAGGAAGAGGCAAGGTTTGTAGCTACTAGGAAGCAATGTGGCAGGCTTGGAGCAGGAAGAAAAAGAAAGAAAATGGGACTGATGCTCAGAATTCTGCTTTTGAGTCAGTATAGGGAGGGTTTCAGAGACTTTCTGGATCTTGCTAGTGGGACTGGTTGCTGTGCTCTCTATGGCAGACAAAGAAAAGGCACTCTTCACCCTCTGCAATGTGTAAATTGCTTTTAGTCACTCTCTCTGGGAACGAGAGGCAGTGTCAGGTTGGAAGCTGTTAGCCTGCCAATCCTGTTGTCCGGCAACAAGGACATTTGAATTCAGATGTGCTGAAATTCCATTTGTGGATTTTCTGCCACAAATACCAAACATACAAAGAGACCTTTGGCTAGAAAACGAGTGAGCTTCACACATCGAATCTCTCTTCAAATATTTTTTAAACTACTGTGCCAGAGAGTCCCGGAAATGAGTTACAAATTGAGGTATTCAACAGGGCTCGGGACAGGTGAGCGGGAGAGCAGGCTGTTATTTCAGGAGAGATGACTGTCAGCTGGTTGCAGAGTGGAAACATTCTTTCGCTTTCATACATTCAGCAAATGTTGGTTGCAGTGCACCACCACAGTACCTAAGAATTTATGTGTGCAGTCAGAAGGCTTGGTTTAGATCCTGGTTGGCTTATTTATTGTGATAGATTTATGTGTCAAGTTGCCTAGGCCAAGTTATTCAATTAAACACTCATGTAAGTGTTGTCAAGGCATTTGGTGGATTTGGTTAAAATCTATAGCTACATGTAGTTAACTCAATTACTGAGTAAGCCCCATCTAACGAATAGAAAAGCTGGAGGAGGAAACGAGGTTTCTCTGCAGAATTTTTTTCTTGTGACCTGCAGCTGAGTGCTTCTAGAAGCAGCAAACTTTGCTCTACAAACAGCAAACTCACCCAGTATGGTGGTCAGCTCTTCACTGATGTGACAAATTATGTGAGAAAAACAATCTGAAAAGAAGAAAGGTTATTTTGGCCTTAAGGCTTCAGTCCATAGCAAACTGGCTCCACTGCTTCTCGACTTGAGCAAGGTAGATATATCGTGGTGGAAGAAGGTGGAGGCGGAAAGCACCTATGGCAGCCAGAAAGCAGAGATGAGAGAGCCAGAGAGGAAGGGACCAGGGATTTGTCTCCGTGGACATCATGACTCATTCCCTTCTAATAGATGTTACCTTTCTGGGTTTCCATTGCCTCTCACTAGTATCATCAAATTATGTCCAATAATGGAGAACCCTGTGATGAAGCGACAGAGCACGTGATTTAGTCGCCTTCCCCAAACCCTATTATTTCCAAACACATAAACCTGATGGGAACTATTTGGAATTCACACTATAACATCTAGTCCTACTCCATAATAACCCATAAAGTCCAGACTCTCTCTCTGTCTCTTTCTGTCTCATAAAACACTAGCTGACTGTTCTATTAATTGAGTTGAACTTGGAAAAATATCACCCTTATTCCTCAGTTTCTTCATCTATGAAATAAGGATGCTAATAATATCTATTGGTACCTGTTTTTAAAACTGTGGTGAAGAATAAAAGAGTTAAAATGTATAAGATACTGAGACTGGGAACGGGTACACTGTAAATACTTTTCTTAATTATGAAGCATCTATTGCTTGATTCTGTAGATGCTGGCAAGAAATAAGAATAAAGATGAGATGCTTACCATTAGGAAGCATACCATTTCTCAGAGAATTATAAGGCATAATCACAAGAAAGTTTATTCAAAACAGGACTGCCGTGCAAGTTCATAATTAGGGAGAGGTCTGCCTGCGATGCTGATAACATTTACAGGAACAGATAGCACTTGTTTACTATGTGCTAACTATGATAAGATAATTTTATTTGTTTATTTTTTTAACATTTGCTCTTTTTTCACTTAAACATTTACTGGATGTCTATTATGTGCTTGGCATTCTGCTAAAGGCTGAGGATATAGTGAGAAATCAGAAGAGACAATTTATCATCATCACATAGGGATACATTGTACAAAGAAGGTAAAAGGACAAACAAAGATCAGTGACACTGAACCTGGGACTTGAGTTATGAGAAACTGTTGCTTTTCAAGTGGGGAGGGCAATTTTGGGTAGAGAGAGAAGCAAGAGGGAAGAACCTTAGATCAGCACAAACTGGGAATCCTGGATGGAGGGAAAAAGACCGCTCTGGGTGCTGAAGAGTGAACAAAGTAGGAGGAATCATCAGAAAATGGAGAGGAAGGAAGTTGGGCCAGTGATTATGAAGTCGTACAGGCCAAACCAAAGGTTTTCACTGGACTTTAAGCATAGTGAAAACATAGCTCTCCCCGCGGGTTTGCAGGGAGTCTGGGACCTTCGCAGATTCCAAAGTCTGAGCATGCTCAAACCTCTTATATTAAATGGCATAGTGTTTGTATCTAAACTATACAGGTGCTCCTGAAGAGTTTAGATTGTTTCCACAGCAGTTGTAGTACTCAATACAATGTAGAGAGTTGTCACACTACTATTTAGGGAATCATGACAAGAAGAAGGTTTGTAATTGTTTGGTACAACGCATTGTTTTGTTTTCTGAATGTTTCTATCCACTGTTGGTTGGATTCCAATGCAGAGTCTGTGAAAAGGGCAGGAGGCTTGACTTTATGATGTATGTGGAGTAAAAATGCAGATTTCTTTACTGCAGATCCTGGATAAAACATGCTGTGGTGATGGTGGGCAGTGGAGAGAAGAATAGAAGCAGAGGGAGCCGTCGGAGTACAGTAGGTAGATGAGGTTATGGCTGGTGTCCCGTGGCAGAAACAAAGCAGGTGAGAAGTGCATGGTATTCAGGGTAGATACGGCTCATGGAGTGTCACCCAAATGAAGATGCAAATGTGGCCTTGATTCCCTGGAGTTTCCCGAGGCCCAAAAGTCCAGTGATGAGTTCTGCTGCTGTTTTCAGATTCTGTCTCCATCTCTCACTGGAGGATCCTCCTTCAGCTGGCTAGGACCCACACTGGCTGGACCAGCTATATGTTCCCTTGTCTTCCTGAACAAATGTCATTTCCTTGTCAGCCTGTGAAATTCTTCAAACAAGTCAGTTACCCTTTTATCTAGCCATGGGTCACTGTGTCCTCTTGCTATGGCCAAATGTATCTTTTATGGGCTCTGGAACCCCCCCAGAGGTCCAGTAGGCCCTGCATGGCATAGATGGAATGAGTGCTCTGGGCTGTGAATGTAAATGCCTGATAAACCACTGCTGCTGGTTTCTAGTGATAGGGGATGTGTTTGCCCATCTCATACTGTTTAAAGAATGTGAATTCTTCCCTGATCTCTGGGGCCAATGGAAGTCTATCAGACAACTCATGGAAAAAATACCAGGGCCCAACTACAACAAACTCACTTTCTATTAGCTGCTTTTTTCTTATTAGCTGGTTTTTGGTAGGCCAGAACACTGTGAGTGGTTAGATGAAGGCAGAAATTGAAAACTGAGGTCTAAGACACCCCAAAACCAAACCATGTAAGTGAATTTGTACAGAGAAAACAGCTTGGACGAGGGGAAGTCCAGACTGCAGGTCAAGGCAGGATGTGGCAGAGGGTGACTTCACACACCAGCCTCAGGCTGTGGCCCAGCACTTTCTGTACAGTGCTCTGCCGTGAATGGGTCACCACAGAGTTCAATCCGCAGGGCTACAAAAAGCCTAAAATGTTTAAAAAAATCCGTGTTACCCCTATTACACAGCAAAGGGGCTAATTCTATCTAATTTAAACCAAAGGCCTTTAAACTGTGCTATCAGAGAGAGCCCTCATTGTGCTGGAAATACTCACCTGAGACTATCAGAAGGATCAAGAATGCTTGATTATGATATTCACCTAAAGAAAGAGAATAGACTCAGGGTTACTTGTTGAAAAAATGAAAATGTGTGGAGGAACAGTATTTTATTTTGTTTTCTTTATTTTTTCTGTGGCACTAAGGATCAAATCCAAGGCCTTGCATTTGTTTGGTAAATATTTTGTCTTTGAGCTCTATCCTCAGCCTGAAGGGGGGAAAAAATAAAGTTTTGAGAGATAAAAAATTGAGAGGAGAAAGATGTAAAAGACTGTCAAATAAGGCAAAGGAAATAAGCTGTCTTCCAAAAAGATGGAGGAGAATAAGGTCAGGCCCCCACTGCACGTATGTGAACTGAGCCTGTGACAGCTGAAAACTTTCATAGCTTGTAATACATTCTAAGCCAAGAAAAGGTACTGATAAAACAAGGCAACAAGGCAGAGAAGCTCAGAGTGACAAGTGACTTGACCTGCTGATTAGAAATAGGAGCTAAGGTGTAAGCCTGGAATCCCAGCACTTTGGAAGGCTGGAGCAGTAGGTCCCACCTAAACTTTACCAAGATCATGTATCAGAAAAAAAAAAAAAAGAATAAATAAAAATAAAGAAGACTGTGGATATATCTTAGTGGTCCAGTTTTTCAATTTAATTACCACCAAGCCAAACTCAACCAAACCAGACCAGATCAGACCATGCCAGACCACACCTAACCTAACCAAACACAACCCCTGAACTAAAATTAAATCAACCAACCAACCAACCAACCAGCCAACCAACCAACTAACCAAACAAACAAAAACCTCCCATTAAGCATGCTGTAGAATTGTCCTCATCCCATGAACATGAACTAGGTCCCTTGAATGTTTGAGATTTACCACAAATGATTAGGGTTATGTGTTCAAAAGATTGGTCTCTAATAGAAGGGAGTGTGGTGGAAGTTGGGAAAACAGGAGACTTTTGTTCACATTGTCTATGATTAGACAAGGTGCCAGTGGTTTCAGGGACTTGTTTGGGCAGCCCGGAGCTTGTATGCTTGGGAGCTGGCACGATGAGGACAGGAGGAAAATGAGTTTGAGTCAAAGAGGATGATTTAAATTTCAACAGACAAGTGTGAGATGCTGTAAGGGCCTTCACAATGAGGCAGAAAACAGAGGGCCAGTTCTTAGGAGAGCCATCAGGGTTCTAGTTGTCCGCTGTGGGGATGGCTGAGGCACCTGGAGCAGCAGGCCGAGGACCTCCCTGCATCCCTCTCTTCTGCTCATTTCACTCCAGCTGCCCAGCTCCCTGTCTTTCCTGGAGATCCGTGAGCTCATTCTTTCCTCAGGACTCTGCTCTCAGTCCTCTTGCACCCATATCTCCCTTCATCCAGAGTCAACACCTCTCCCCACCACTCTCATTTGATTCAGATCTTTGTTCTCTCATCAAGAGGCTTCCACTGATCACCCTGAACAGATATAATAGAGCTCCTTCTTACTTCTCTGATGTTCTTCTCTCTCACCCTGCGAAAGTCTGCTTTATACACTCATGAACACTGTATTGTCACATGTTGTGTATCACTCCTTTCTCTAGAGTATAAGCATTGAGAGGGCAAAGACTTCACTAGTTACCACTCTGTTTACACAGTTGGCACATGGTGTCAATATGTATTAAAGACAAGGGCAAAAGGAGGAAAGGAGAGAAGTTGGTGGAAACGAAGTTGGAGTCATGGGCAAGCAGCATATTATTTCTTTTCTAGAGAGGACAGCTTGCTTTGCTGCCACTGACACCTTACCTTTCTCTACATAACCACCCTGTGCGTGGTCAGCACAGTCTGAGCCCAGCGGTATGTGACATATGATACACAACTCAGGTATGACAGGCTATAGCATTGAGTTCAGGGAGATGGGTGCAGGGTTCACAACTGTTCCTCTTCCATCTGCAAATGTCAGGCTGAAGGCAGTTCAATGTAGTGATCAGAAGACACTGGATTCTAATGGTTAGATATGAATGCTATCTCTGTCATTAACTAGATAAATGACTTGAGCAAGTTATCTTACTCTTCTCTGTCTCAGTATAATATAAGACGATTGTGAAAATCAAATAAGTTAACACAGAGGAAACTCTTAGATCAGTGTCAGTCACAGACTAAAAGCAATGGCAGTTATTATCACCTGGTGAGGAAAGATAAGTGCCTTCTTCAGTTGAATTTGAGGCCAAGCTTCTTTATCTTTGAGCTGCCAGAGACCACCATGTGGAACCTGAGAATAAAGCTATCTGGAAGAGAACTAGATTTAAAGAGGCAGAAATACTGACTCTTGATTTGCTTAAGTAAATTTGAGTTAGATTTTCAGTCAATTGTAATAAAAGATTCATAATTAGTACAACTTCTGGAAGTGTTTCTTTTTGGTGGGATGTGTTAATGTAGTTTCTTTGCTACAGGGGATTATGTGACTATCTAATTTTCTTCTGTCATTATCACACAATTCCAAAAGCACAAGCCAACCAGCTTGGTTTCTTTTTTCCCCCTCTTTGGGTAATTGTTTTTGCTATTCCCTGATCTGTTGCTTGCTCCTGACTCTGGTGTTCTGGGCAGAAGACACCTGGGGGCTTTGTTTTATATTCATTTCAGAGCCCAGAGCAAAGTCACCCAAATACTTTTCATCTTCCTGCCCCTTACTCTTGTCTTTTTCTGTTTTGTTGTTTTCATGCAAAAAACACATACCTCCTCCCACATTATTTTCTTGTTTTTTTCACTCCTTGGTCAAATGCTGCTTCAGGATAAGACAGAAGAAACATGAAAAAGGAAGAAATAGGTATGTGCCAATCAAAGTGTTAATTGAAAACTTAACTTCTCCAAATGCAAATCAAAGACTTTCTTGCTTGTGCAGTCCTGTCTCCTGGCTCACTAAGACCTGAAGTTGAGAGAGCATTTCTAGGGCTGTTTATCTTAGCTTTCATTGTTGAAATTATCTCTCACAATTTGATCCACTCATTTCTTAGCACAAAACTTTAAACTACCCAGAAGCTCAATTCTGGGATTCTCTTTGACCATCTTCTCCTGTATTGAGATGAGAGGCAGGGAGGGGATGATGAATGAAAGCACAAGAGCATTTTATTGTACAAGAGGAATTCACCTCTGCAAAGAAAGAGATGAGACTCTTGCCCGAGAGTACAAAGAATAAAGAAATGAGAACAGGATGTGAAATGCTTATAATGAGAAGTGGTGGAGAATTTGCACCATTGATGATGGAGGGATGGACTGGTAGGAGAACTGCCACTACCACATGTGTACTGCAAGGCAGGAAGTACCACCAGCCAGCTCTGCTGATGCCACCACATTCTCATTAATGGATCTTTTTAATTTTTATTTTTTTATTAGTTCATCTTCACAATATATATTGATGCTCTGTCTCCAGAAAACTTCAATTGAAATCTTTCTGCTGGGAAATCTCATTCACCTTAGGACTTGGTTAGACCTCTTTGCCATTTGTGCCTGAAACTCCCTAAAACCTCTCCTTAAGACACACATCACACTTGATCACGAGTATTCTTGTAGTGAACATTTGTCCAGTGTTGAATCATGGATAAGGTTGGTATATACATTAACTACTGCTCTGACTCAGGATGTAGCACATTTTCTGTATCTAATGTGTATGCAACAAATATTTTTTTGAATGAATAAAATACTTCTTTCCTTCCTTAATACAGATGATTGAACCCAGGGCCTTGTCTACGATAGGTGACAATTCTTCCACTAAGCAACTTCCCCAGCCCTTTATCAAATCTTACTTTGAAACAGTCTTACTACATTATGCAGCTTGGCCTTCACTTGTGATCCTCCTGCTTCAGCCACTGGAACAGCTGAAATTGCAGTCGTGCATGACTTATTGTGCTTTGAAATATTCATAGGCAAGAAATAATGACTGTATCTCTCTTCCAATGTAATTACAGCTGCTTTATCTGTGACATTTTTCTAACAGACCATATAAAACTAGGAGAAAGAGTGAAGTCCACTGAAACATTTTTGCACAGCACGTTTGAGCAAGAGCAATTAACAAGAGCCACAGGAATGTAACACCGCAATACTGAAGATCTGAAGAGTAATTCAATTAAAACAAATATGATAGACTTTTGTAACATAATTTTTTTTTTCTACAAAAGGAAACTATACTATCTAGAAAATTACTTCTACTCCTGGCTTCACATCAGGAGCAGGTAAGTAGACTCTTTGATTGGACCCAAATAAACCTGGTGACCTGGAGGCAACTGCTTTCACAACTCATTACCTGCCTGCTCTGCTCATCTCATTCACTTTCTGTTGTAACACACTCCCTGCGTTCTGTCTCCCTGACCTCTGCGGTCTTATTGGGAAGAGATGGGGCAGAACTGAAAGTCTAGGTGAGTGGAGGGGACAGGGAAGAGAGGTCCTTTACTGTGACAGTTACACTGCATAAAAGTGATTTGTGTGTGTGTGATAGCTTTTCTTCCCATCTCCTTCTGACATCTGGAGGTCTACTTCATCATAGTTACTCACCTGCCTTTGCCAAGAAACTACAAATGAAGCAGACAGAAAAATATGAGTAAATAAGAGAGTTTCTGAGTTTGACAGGCAGAGGTAAAGTTAAAGCAACAATGACTGGTGCTTTTATAACAGTTTTTGGAGTTGACATTTGAGGTTTATAGTTGCTTTAGTTAATGAGATGTTTGAGCAGAAAAACAATAGTGTTCAAGTTCAGTTCAACTGAAGACTCAAAATACATTTATACCTTTTTCTTTTTATTTTGTTTCCCAGAGACATGATAAGAAAAAGCTCTTCTTGGTGGCAGTGTCTATGACAACAAACTCATTTCATTTTCTAAGTTTTATGCACATGATAGACAACATTGAAGAATTTTTATATATTTTCTATCCACATAATTAAGCAAGTAAAGATTGTCTCCCACTCTAGAAATAATCTGAAGCCTTAGCAAGTTATCCCTGGATTGAAGGGCAAGAGTGTGGGTTGAAACTAGACACAGTCAATGGGAGACTCAGGTATTGAGACTAACAGCAAAAATCTTGTTGTCTTAATCTTGGGCAATCAGTCATCCATTTTAAAAAGGATATTTTGCTAACTCGAAGTTATGAATTCATAAAAATGAAATTCAGGAGAAGGAAAGAGGATGAGACTTGAGAGCCACAAGTATTTTGTGGTACGTACCACAGAGAGGTCATGATCTGAGTCCCTGGGAGGCACGTAGGAGTATGCAAAAGGCAATTTGTTTTCTCAGCAGGCTTCACAGAGAGGCTGATGTCCGTGTAATTGTAACTCATGACAGGGTCTTGCCCTTATTGACTATTTTTAAGTTGATCCCAGACTCTGGATACCCATACTCAGCAGGAAAATGTTGGAGGAAACTGATTTAGGAAAATCCCATGTCATGAGCCTGTGTTTCACTTTGAAGGGACAGGAAATTCTTTTGATGCTTTCATGAGACAAAGCATTTCTTTGTGACACTTTAGCTATCACACAGAAAATTGTCTCTATGGCTTTTTTCCTTAATACATTTACCAATCAAAATATATTAGAATTCCTACATGGCTTGATTTTTTTTTGACTTAATGAATAGAAACATCCTAAACAATTTGAAAAATTTCAATATTTCCTCGGATGGCCTGTGTAGACTCTGCCTCTATACCTCCTCCCACAATAAGTACTGAACTTGAAGGATCATTAAGATTGGGTGGATTGCTTTACATAAGCAGTTATTTGTGAGCTACCTAACTAAAATCTATAGGATTGAAACTCAGCTATATTAATGTACATGGCTTTGAAAATTTCTCAAATAATTTCAGTAAGTGGATGTTTATTAAAATTTAATGTTATTTTTGTACAATGAACAGGAACAAATGTGATATAGAAGTGTTTCTTTTACTGCTGGTTGTCCTAGATTTGACTAGCTGATTCTTCAAGCTATTGCAGTCATATGACTTTAGGTAATCAACCTCATTTGTACAATGTAGTTAATACTAGTATGTACCTAAAGAGTAGAATTGCTGTGGGGATGTATTTTTAGAAATGCATGCTGTTTATCTATCTATCATCTATCGGTTATCTATGTATCTATTAATCATGTATTTCTTATTATTATCATTATTATGAAATATTGATTTCTTATAAATGTAAACCATTCAGAATTTTTACCAAATAATCCTTAAGGAGAAGGATGATATATTCTCCATCATTTATCATTTTATTGACCTTTAGGACAGTACACAACACATACTGATCACTCAATATAACAACTGTATTGATTTACTTAAAATCTCCATACCTATATAAATATCCCAGATTTTGAATACATACTGTGTGGTGATGAAAATTAAAGAAAACATCTCAGAGGTTAGGTCACATTCTTCTAGTGTGACTTAGCATGTCGATTTGGTGATCAGCCAGGAAAGTAAGGAGACAGAATGCTACGGTATTAGAGAAGTAATAAAGAGACAAACACTTAGAAAGCATTTGTTTCAGTGCAAGGTCGTTGTTCATTAATACTTGTACAGATAGCTTATTAACCACCCAGAGAATTCACTTCAAGTTCTCAAGCTACATAATGCTCAAAATCACAGACTGAATACAGATCAGGGTGCGCAGTCTGACTGTACAGAGAGCTTAAACAGTGTTTTAAACCACAAATTATCTATTGTTAAAGTAAGCTTGTCCCTCATATGATTTATCCCACTCTATTCACCTCTGGACTCCTGTATGTAAGACTTCCCTTTCCAGTCTATTTTTGGGAGCCTTCTGACAATGATCCAACACACCAGAAAACAGCATGGTACATACACTGGGAGGGATGGTTGTATGGTAAAGAAAAATGACACCATGTGCAGTGGGACTCTTTCCTGTGGGAAAGTGTCCTAAGGGACAGTGATGATTTAGCATTTTTCAAGGTCCTTTATAGCCTAGTGCATACCTCCTTGCACATGGTAGCAGTACACTGAGTGAATGAATGGAAAGTATAAAATTTTAGGGTTTTTACTCATTGCAATTTAGATGTACAAGGAAAATAAAGTGGCATCTGTATTACCACCATGTTTACTTTACCTGGTAGAGTCTTTCCTAGATATGATTCATTTGTCAGTCATCTGTGTCTTCCAGAATAAAATAGGGTTTATATTGTAAAGACAACCTACTCCAAGTTTAATCTATTTATTTTTTTTTCACCACAGGAGCCCATCCTGTTTTGTTCCTCAAAAGATGGTGTAAAGGTATAAAGACTCACTTGAGTGCCCACAAAACATAGGGGAGGGACCATTGTTTTGCCTACTATTTGCTGGCATTTTCCAGCCTTCTCTGAAATACCCCATCCCCATCTTCTCCCTGAGCAAGCAGACAGCCGATCACTGGTGTGTCACTGCCACCATCTTTCCCCAGCTTTGGGTGTTGTGCCAGAAAGCACAGTTTGAGTCAAAGTTATGATCACCTGTGGTCATCATGCTGCTGATTCTGTCATCACTCGGGCCTCTCTTAGTCCATAACTCCCCTTCGGAGTTACACATTCTCTACCTGAGCACAAGAGCTTTGTATCATTGGCTTGTGAAGAGTTGAGCATACATTTTTCCTAGACAGTCTTCCCTCCTGTCCCACTAGGGATTTTACGTTCTTGCATCTCAGCCAACTTGACTCCTTTCTGAGGGGTTTGGGAACTTCCAGAGAAGTGAGGAACAACATCTACTAGAAGTATTTCTTTTGTACTCCTGGTCAGAACTTCAACTCTGTAGTTAGCAAGGTCAGAACTTAAGATATTTTTTATTTTTTTTTCTTTTTTCATTCCACCTTCACCCCTGGGTCTTTCAACTCAGCTTTTCCCCATAACTCTTTTTTTTTTTTTTTTTTTTGAGGCAGGGTGTCACTTTGTGGTTCAGGCTGGCCTTAAACTCACATCACAGCAATCCTCCTGCCTCTGCCTCCCGAGTGCTTGGATTACAGGCGTGAGGTACCACACCCAGCACTGTGGTATGTGGTACTGGTTGCTGCTGGGCGTGAATCTCCACGTTGAGTATGGTATGTGGTTGCTGGGGATTGAACCTGGGTCCTTGCACTTGCAAGACCACCAACTCCCCGACCCTTTCCATAACTCTTGATTGGCTTTTTACTCCTACTCAGTCTGACATGAGTTACTCCTATCTTATATCTTTTCTCTGAAAATCCTCACCCACCCCTCCCCTGAATGAAAAAGAAAATGATGAAAAGCCTGTAGGGAAGAAATCTAGCTTACTGCATTAGTTTGCTTGTGTTGCTATAACAAAGTAAAGTGGCATTCTTTTATGCATTGTTAAATGTTCCAAGACTTCCAGTGCATGTCTGAAATTGCAGAGTACAAGCTAAATATATGTCCCATACCTTCTTTGCATCACAACCCTTTTGCTTTGAAACCATTATTAACTGAAAGAAGGGTTATAGAAACAAGCATGGTGATACCACAACAGGCCTTCTGATTAAAGAAAGGGTAGTGCATTCAGCACAGAAGTGGTGGACAGAGGTATGACTCAGGTTCCTGATGCTGTGGAGTAGAATGGCATGTTCTTCACATCATCACACTGTGCAGAATGACACATACATGAAAGCTTATGGATTACTTGTTTCTGAAAATTTCCATGAAGTATTTTGACATTATGATTGATACCTAGTGACTGAACCCACAAAAGGCACTGTGAACCAGGGACAATTAGTCCATCCTGGAGTGAGTGGCTTAAACAACAGAAACTTATTTTCTCACGTTCTGGAGGCCAGAAGTCTGAAATCAAGGTACTGGCAAGGTTAAATTCTTTTGAGAGCTCTGAAGGTTGTCTTGTCCTTGGTTGCTCTCCTTGGATTATAAATGTCCATCTTCTTCATTCATGTTGTCTTCCCTCTCTGTGTGTCCATGTCAAATTTCCATTTTTTTTTTGACACAAGTCAAATTGGTTTAGGCACCATTTTAAGGAGGTCTTTTAACTTATTTATATAAAAAGCCTGTATCCTAAAAAGGTCACTTTTTTTTAAAGTACTTACAGTTATGGCCTGAAATAATTACTTGTGATGGCAAATATGCTGGAGAACATTTGAAAATATTTCCATTATTCTATTATGTTATATCTATGCATTAGGATGAAATGAGAAACCTGTTGATATTATGATTATTTCAAAGATTTTAAGTGGAATGTAACTATTCATCCTTTTCTTATGCCACTACTAAGGATATATTGTGAGATAATAACTAAATTGGTGACATTTTACACTAGGATGTGATTGTTAGTTGCAGGTCTTGGACTGTCTAAGGTTCCTGCTCTTTTAGAAGGTGGGAAAAGGGGACAAAGAGATGGAACTTATGTCCCACTTTTCCCAGGAATTCCTGTATCATACTCAACTCTGCTGCATCTTGATATGAGAACTAAAAGGAAAGTATTTGAGAAAAAGAAGAGGTCGGAGTGAGTGGAATTGATTGCAGAGATTTGGGCAAGTGATTTGGTTGGTGAGAGTCTGACAGTGATGATAATGAGAACAGTTGGTCCATTTACTGAGTAATCATGTGCCAGACAATTCGAGTGTTCATTCATGTGCAGCTCTGGAGAGGCAGTACTCACAGTGGCTGAGAAGGTAGAGTGGGGACTCTGAAGCCATGCTCGCCTGGCTAGTTAGGATATTTATTACATATAGGCTATTTAGGATATTTATTTACATATATGTCAATTACGTAATGTGGCCTTGGCTTTATAACAACATATTATTATTATTATTACTATTATTATTATTATTTTTTGAGACAGGGTCTCACTTTGTAGTTCAGGCTGGCCCTGAGCTCAGCCACAAACTCACATCACAGCAATTGTCCTACCTCTGCCTCCCGAGTGCTGGGGTTACAGGCATGAGCCACCATGCCTGGCAATGTGGTATGTGGTGCTGATTGCTGCTGGGCATGAGTCTCCACACCCAGTACTGTATATGGTTACCGGGGATCGAACCTGGGCCCTTGTGCTTGCAAGACAGGATTACTTTAGACAATTTATGTAATCTCTCTGCATTTCAGTTTTCTCATTTTTAAAATCGAGTTAATATTATTAATATATATCTTCTAGGGTTATTATGTTAATCAAAGTGATTCATATATGTAAAGAGCTAGAAGAAGAGTCACGAAATAATCACTATGTAAGTCTCACCAACTGTTTTAAAAATATGAGATGTTAGATGTTAAGGACTCAAAAGCAACTAAGATTCTGCCTTGAAGAAGCTGCAACTTATGAACTAAAATAGGCAACTAAATACACAAGTGCTACTGACACAGTGAGTATAATACATAAGATACTATGGGTTTTCATACAAGGGCATTTAATTTTCCTAATTTGATACCCTTAATTGATGCTATGTGCCTCAAATACAGCATTCTGGAGAATGTGCTGCCTCATTTGGTTTTAGAATGATAAGTAAGAATGACAGAAGTCAGTGTCTCCTAAATTTTAGCATCTGTCAGAATCAATGAAGAACAATTAAAATACAGGTTCTTGAGAGCAGCAGCTGAAATTCTGAGTTGTTTGTGGGAAGGAGCATGTGAATACTTTTGGTCCAAGGGAAGTACGCTGGTCTTGGTGGACAAAGCAGCATAATGACGTTCTGGACAGGGAATGCATGTGAAGAACTGCAAGCAGCACAGTGTTGGTGACAGGTACAGTGTGTGTGTGGAGTAAGTAGTGTTAGGATCAAAGTGCAAAACCGTGGTGACAAACATGAGGACACTGAGTTCCTCATTTTGTCTTGGGAGCTTGGGATGGATGTTAGAGTCCAGACAAGGTCTCGAATGGAGGTTGTGTGTGAGAGAGTCAGAATCAGATTTTCAACATAATAACCCTGGAAGGAGAAAATTTAGAAAAGAAGACAAATCACCCTTAGCATTACTCAGAAAGAGTAAAGGCCTCTACAGTGTATGTTCTGTTGATATAATGAAGAACCTCAGGCTGGATATTTCAGAAAGAAAAGATCGTATTTACTTTATAGTTCTGGAATGAAAGTCCACCATGGCATGCGCTCATTGGTTTAATTTCTGTTACAGCATGGTGGAGAAGAACCGATGACACAGCTCAATGAAGAAGAAAAATTGCATAATGTGGCCTTGGCTTTATAACAACATTATTATTATTACTATTATTATTATTATTATTATTATTATTATTTTTTGAGACAGGGTCTCACTTTGTAGTTCAGGCTGGCCCTGAGCTCAGCCACAAACTCACATCACAGCAATTGTCCTACCTCTGCCTCCCGAGTGCTGGGGTTACAGGCATGAGCCACCACGCCTGGCAATGTGGTATGTGGTGCTGATTGCTGCTGGGCATGAGTCTCCACATCCAGTATTGTTACTGGGGTTACCAGGGATCAAACCTGGGCCCTTGTGCTTGCAAGACAGGTGCCAGAACCACTGAGCTAACTCCCTGGCCCATATGATTTTTTGAGCACTAACTCCTTCTGAGAATCCAGGAACCAATCCTGAGGGCCATGGTGTGGTGTTCTAATTAGTTCCATTATGTTCAACTTAAAGTTTCCACCATCTCAACACCAC
Source organism: Petromus typicus (assembly GCA_004026965.1). NCBI lineage: Eukaryota > Metazoa > Chordata > Mammalia > Rodentia > Petromuridae > Petromus > Petromus typicus. The sequence continues at coordinate 61,032 of PVIR01003381.1, read as the reverse complement.
TACACTGGGAACTGGGCCTCCAACAAGAAGACACTTTGAGAAATATATGCCCCTCATATCTAAACCACCACATGACTTAAGCTAGCAGGAACGGGAACAGAAGCTAGTTATTTTAGGCAATCAAATTAGACATGAAAGCTAAAAGTGAACAAATTGCAGAGGTTCTAGGAGTTTGGTTGAATCCATGAAATGGGGAAAGACTGATAGTAAAAGAGGACAGGTTAATAAATTTACTTGGGTTTGGAGTATATAAAGGATATCCTAGAAGATATGTCTTAAAATATGACCCATTTTTTTTATACATAGTGTGTTTAGTTTTTGACCAACAAGGAAGGCACGTATTATGTTCCTAATTTTAAAGAGAGGAACTGAAATCCACAGAAGTTAAGTGCTTCGGATCATGAAGGTTAATAGTCAGTATTTAATGCATAAGTGTCCAAATCCAAAGATCCAAAATAGTTCATCACTTTCTCACAGATGCAAACCTAAGGCTTCCCAGGGGCCACTTCCCTTCAGTCTGGAACATATTCTGTACTTTGATTCCAGATCTGGAAATTTCACATCATACCCTTTGTATGATCCCATACTGTTAATGCTTGAAATAACATAAAGGTTAAGACATTTATTTGTTAACCCCCATGTGACAGCTCATCATTTCTTGGTCTTAATATATTCTAAATGACTTCAACGTCTAAGTCAGAACTCATTGACTTTTGGAGAACTCTCTGCTTTAAGGGTACACAATATAAGCAGGCTTCCTAATTTTTAAAGGTAAAACTTGTTAATGTTTTAATGCTTGTAAATACAAGAGCTCATATATTTGATGCTAGAAACAATATAATGTCAATTTTGGCTATTTTAAGTTAGAGGATGTAAAAATTAATTAAAATTGGTTGTACTCAAAACAGTTTTACTAAGAATAGTCTACGTATTATATAGTAAAATATAATTTCAGCTTTAGATATTTTAGATTTTAGAAGAGCAGAGAGAAATCTACTGGCTTTTAACTCACATATAATTTCAAGCTAAGACAAGAAATTTTGTGGGCCATTAGTTCCTAATGAAAATTAGTGACTTAGCTATTTTTTTGTAAGTGTGTAGATGCACTAAACTGCAAGATACTAAGATTGAAACTCAGCTCAGTTATCTCCAATCTGCATGCAGGAGAGCTGTCTATGGGGAATGACTTGATATATGGATTCTCGGGGAAAGCTAGAAGTCGATGGGTGTTCATTGATGAAACCCACACTGGCTGCTCCCAGTGGGACACAGAGCATGGGCAATGATCTGATTCTTGTAGGTGAAACACTAACTAGGAGACGGGGTTAATGTCTGTATGTTTCCTTCTAACAAGAGAAAGGATTCAAAAGAGACTTTTAAAATGTTTTGTCATTGTAAAGTGGCTTTTCTGTAGACCCAGATGTACGTGGGTGAATGTAAAAGACAGAAAAATGAAGTGAGAGTGCAATCATATCTGCAACTTTAAGTGAGCAAAATCCACAAATAGAGATTGTTTCTAATTTGTGTTAGAGTTCAGCAATTCATTTTTAACAGTAGGTACTATGATCTGCTTTTTAATTTGTATTATTACTTTAATTAAACATATTTGTGGGGTACAGTATAACAATTTAGTATTATTTTATAAACTTGAACTGTGTATCCAGAAAGATTACCTTAGAATTCTACTAATTACTCTTTCTATGATCACATATTTGTGTGTGAGTGCATGAGTGTGTGTGTGTATGTGTGTGTGTGTGTATTTCCAGTGCCGAGAATTTAACTCAGGGCCTTATGTATGCCAAGGAAGTTCTCTAACCTCTGAACTATATCCCTAGATTTCTTGAGCATGTTTTTTTTAACTCTTCCAGTCAGGGATCTTTTCAATTTATAAAATTTACATATTATTTATATGTCTTCAAAGTGCTGTTGTATACATTACATGCTCATAAAGCACCAATCCTGATATCTGGTTTATGACCCATACTCTACACCAGCATTTACTATACGTCTGATCAGTTGAGCAAGTCTAGTACAATGCAGCTGATGGGTCCTTTGAAGATATACAGTTGTCCTCCCTCTTCTGCTACAAAGTCATTGGCAGACTCTGAGAGTTCAGCTGAGAGTTCTACTTCATGAATCCTGATTTGTGCCCAGCCAACAGTGCTGAGGAGAAAGATAGAACTGGTGTTAGGGGAATGGGACAGAGATGGAGAGTAAAGAACCTGAGGAGCTGGGAGAACACCGGATCTACTAGGAGCCTCCTCCCTTGTCCGTAGTGGACATGGCTTCCTTTCCTGTCATTCTTGCATCTTTTTGCTTCTACATTTCAGTGTCTTTCTTATTCTTATTTAGTTCCTTTTCTTTCTTACTTTTTTTCTAGCTACATCTTGTACCAACCAAAGTGACAGTGAGCTCAGTCGTATTGGGCCATTTGCTGGCAAAATTGTCGTCCTTTTGTGTAGCACCACAAACTCTCCTGAGGGAGTAGTGTGGATAGAAGCAACGCTGAACTGCAATATTCTAGGTCAGTGTTGGCTTCTCATTTGTCTATGTTTTTTTGTCACCTTTCTCATCTTTCTCCTGTCATTTATTTTTGTATATAAGTCTCTTTTCTAGTCAGTGGGACCATTTTTTCTTACCGATGAACACAATCATCACTCTCTCATCTCTGCTGCAGACACTGACCCCCTCATTAGTTGAGTTAAGGATTTTGTAGCTTATTCTGTATATTTCCATTATGGTACAAAAGCTGATTTGTTTGCTTCTGCTTAAAACTTGTAGATACATAAATATCTAATATTTTCAAAAGTGAAATTACTAAATATTTTCTTCTCACTCCTTTCTATCCAGCTTCCTCAGAGAAGGTCTGGATAACCCTGAGTTCCATCAAAGGCTTCAAGCAGAGCTTCTCTAAGGAAAGCTGTTTCGGTCACTCATGTTACTCTGCTTACACTCGTCTTTCATACGTGGACACGTTGTACTTAAGAAATGGCTTAGATGCTGATGAGATGGCATGCTCTTCCTTTCCTCATTCAGGGGAAACACAGGATTATAAATGTTTTGTATAACGTTACATAGAAGCTTCAGTGATATTTGATACCTCTTTAAGAAAAGGAATCCAAAAAGCATGAAAAAGTGGAAAAAACCCCCAAAGCAATCCCAACTTTAAAGAGCTGGCAAAATAACAATTACCAGATAGTTTAGAAAGGTAAAGTTGCATCTCTTTATTAATTTATTCTTCAATAACATTTTTATCTCCATGTTTCTTAACAGCTTTGTAGGAATTTTTTTTGAATTCTCTAGTATATTGAGAGAGAAATAAAATCCATCTTTTTCTCTAGCACAGTGATGGAAATTTGTACATCTGTTGAAAGTTTAGAAAAATTTCTTTTTTGCTACATTTATTTTTATTGGGAGTGTCATAGTAAGGCACATAAGAATTCATAAAATATGTGGATTTACTTAAAGATATATTTACTGTTCATAATATTATTATAGTTTTGTTTTCTACTAGCATAGGAATGCTGATAAATTGTATTTGGTACAATTTCCATCAAAAACAAAATAAATATAAGGTGCATTATAATAGAAGAGTCTGTATCAGAATATTCTATGGAGAAGAAAACTTACATTTTGACTAGGTATTAAACAGTTTCCCTGCTTAAATTTTATATATCTGATCTTAAAAGAAATTTTTACAGACTACTTCTGGCTCTATACATTTCAATCTTTTTTTTCTCATTCATTGCTAACATTCTTTTTGAGGCAGTCGCTGTAAGTCAAATTCTTACAGTAAATGTACTTGGTACATTCAAGTCATAAGCCTGGTGAGTTTGATACAAAAGGCAATGACAGTTTTCATCACAGCTATCCCTCCGTATAAAGATGACTAGAAATACCAACTCTATGTGCAAATGATTTAACATTATGTAAATACATTCTGCCTAGTGCAAACAAAATACATCCCAAACTCAACCTTTGGTGGATCCAAAATTATCCACTCCAGTGTCCTTATGAATAAGGTTAATTGTTCAAGAGAAAGAAAAAGAATAAGAAAGGATGAAAAGATAGCTGTCTTAAGTAACTGTGCTTAAAATATCTTTTGAAAATTTTTTTAAAAAATGAAAATATATTGCTAGAGACCCTATTTTTAGACACATTAATTGCAACTATTTGTGGGATTATATTATGATAATTTGAAACATGTGTACAAGTATACAATATGTAATCATTGAATCAAAGTAAGCAGCATTAATGTTTCTTCAAACAGAATCATATTGTATTCTAGGAATTTCATGTTGTAGTAATCATTTATAAATATGTACTGGTTTGTTTGATACAATGTTGATCCTACTATGTGCTCTTAAGAGCTTGGGGAAGCTTCAGTGGTAACAAGGCTCCTGCAGCCTGAGATATTAATTGTTTCATAAACCTGCTTCTGCCCAATGCCTTTTTCCTCACCTCTTTCCCTCATTACTGCTACCTTCAATCTGTCTTTTTCCTTTCTTTGTTCTATCTCTCTTTTCTTTCTTCCTCACTCTTTTCCATTAGAGCGTGTTTGAAAGTATTGTTACTAAGAGTGATTGCCTAGGTTGGCATTTCAGTTGCCTCACCACTACCTATGTATCTTTCAGTGAATTGTTCAACTTCTCTGAATGTGAATCATCTTATACATTAAGTGGGAATAGTGATAGTGCTTGAGTCATAGAATTGACGTGATATGGGTAAATTACTTAACTGTCACATATTGCGTGCCCCCCCGATACTAGTTGTTATTCTGTGTATTGACCTATAGAATACAAAAAAAGAAAAGCTATCACATGCCTTAGGAATTTGCCATAAATGAAATATTATTGTATGAATTTTCAAACTTGGTAAATATTCCCATATCAGATGGTGAATGTCCCAGCAAGATCTAGTTGTATGCTATGTCAAATAAATTTCTAAACCTTGGCTTAACTGGCTGGAGGCATTTGTGGCAAATCTGGATGTCAAATTAAAAGCAGGTTTTGATAGACAAGAAAAGTTGAGAGTGAAGGAAATATACCTATTGGTGACTGATGCAAAAAAGAAGAAAGTCATAGACAATGGAAGACATGTGGCTATCTTTGTACAATCCCCCCAAATTGTCATAGATTAAAATTTCCAAATTGTAAAATCTTATTCTCAATCAAGAAAAAAAATGGGAGAGTTTGGATCCCACTGCATTGTTAACACATGTGACCATTTAATGACCCCAAGGAATGTGCAGGAAATGAATATGTAATGGAAAATTCTGCAGTGACCATGGCAGACGTTATCAGTTGGCCTACACAATTGTCTTGATTTCCTTTTTGTTGTTGTCTCTCAACTACAGACAATAGGAAGTTAAGTGTTCATATTGTCAACTTTCCCTGACAAACTCTTACGAGTAAAATTGTCCTGAAGATTATTTGAGAAAACTTTTGCTTTTCTGATCGGGCTCTGCAAGTTTAGTATGTATTTTCTTCTCTTAATTTTGTCTTGCATGTAAATATTTTGCCTTGAATTGAAACTTTCTTTATAGTTCCATAGAAACTCACAGATACATTGGCTTTAAAATCACAGATCAGTTAAAAACATGCTATAGAAAATACTCAAAGTGAAATGGAGTGAAGGGGGAAAATAATGGGATTATAACAAAAAAGAAAGGAAACAAAGTTTCCTTTGTGGGGGTGGTAGGGTGGGTAGGCCTATGGGAAAAATAAGAATTACATTGTGTCATATACTGGTACAAATTCTCATTGTGGAGTGCAATCATGATGTGTATATGTAATGTACCAGTAAAGACTTCAATTAAAAAAAAAACAAAACATGCTATCAGCAACAGGTGAGATCCAAAAATCGCTTATTTTGTTACTGATATTCAGTAACAGCTGAAGTGTAAAGAGGATAACTTTTTATGCCACGTAAGACTTCATTTACTTACTAAACAGGAAGACAGAACTCTTTAATCCAAATTATGTGACCTCGGCTGAGTTATCTCCATTTTCCATTTATAAGAAGTCTGTTACACCATTTGTCTGATACAGACATCATTATTTCTAGTAAATAAGTCTAAAGTGTTTCATAAATGCTTAGTGGTGATAATGATCATGCAAACAGAACCACTTCTGTAACACTCAAAAATGATCTCCCTGAAGAATGTATCAGTGAAATATAGACAAGAATTAGTATTTCTTACTGGAGACAGTACGCATAATCCTAAAGAAAGGTGCACATTTAAACTTGCAGTCTAATTGAAGATTCAATAGGAATTATGATGGTGTCATGATTGGATTTATTCAGAATATAACTGAATATTCATCTGTTAAAAAGGAGATTCATTTTATCTTTTCTTCAAATTGTGTAGCACAGGGAGTCACGACCAGGGACTGTTAGCTTATTAATTGCTCTGAAACAGCTCACCTTTTACCCTCCTCCAAATTTTGCTTATTTTTTGTATGATAGAGAAAAAGAATCAAGGTATAAGTGGATAGAGATGGCACAAATACATAAAAAACCCTATAATTTCAGAAAGCATTTAAAAAGTAGTTAAGTCTGCTGAAAGCCTGTTTTATTTTTGGTACAAATTCTTAGGCAGGAGGCGATGGATTATTCATTAGTGGCTTGGCTCATTTAAATTCTCCATAATGTACCAGACCTGTTTTCCTTCAGTGATGAGACTTCAATTAATTTAGTAAAAACTTCAAAATTTTAAATTATTTTTTGTGTTTCTTTTTTTCTTGTTAACTGTTGTTTTATCCTCTTAAATATCCTCTTTTAATATTTTAAAATCAAACACACATATATGACTCACTGGAATTTTTCTGTTCATACTCTGCATTATCTTGTGCTTTGGGCTGGTTAGGTCAGCTGAATGGACATGTGCCTAATGAACCTCACTGTATGCTTTTGATTCCAGTTAATGAACTAGCTGAATTTTCACAGAGAAAAATGCCCCTCATTAAGCAAAAGCTATGGTTTCAATTTGCCAATATGTTCTCTTGATTCCTTAGTTTGAGAGATTATGCTCTCTTTATTGAGAAGACAACTCAAGGAAATGTGTCACAAGAGGAAAAAAAAAAAAGATTTGCATCTGCAAACACCTTACTTAAAAGAGTGGGCAAGAAAAGTGAGTAAAACTCAGCATATTAATAAATTTTTGTAGCTTTGAACTGGTCCTGCTCTTAATTCTTTTACTAGTACATGTTTGCAGTACATACTGATTAGATTCACTGTGGGGAGTTGGGACATGTACGTAACATATTGTATTTTTTTTCAGCCTATCTTCTCCTTCCCTCTCTTTCCATGTCTTTATCTTCTTCCTGTTTGAGAAATAGCTATCTCCCTATTTCCTATTATCTACCTTTTATTTTGCTTTTTCAATTATATTTTGGTTTTCTCATATAAGAAAAGCCATACAATAAATGAAATAAATCAGACATACAAAGCTTATTTTATTTTTGAGATAGGATTTCATCCTTTATTTCATAAAGTTGACTTGAAACCTGTGATCCTCCTACCTTACCCTACGTGGGACTACAGCCATATTCTATGAGCTCACATTCGAAAAAAAGTTGCCTTCTAGTACATGCTTTTTCTCCTTTGTCAGGAACTTTGGATAATTTACTTGAATTTAAAACTTACTTACTTGGATTTATGGATGTCTTCCCTGCCCTTTGGGATCAGCTACTGAGATAATTGCAGATATCTGCCCCACCCTGGGAGATTTTAAACTATAAGGATTATTGCACCAGGATTAATGGCGTTAAGACTTACTGGGATTTACTAGGATTTAAGGATGTCTACCCTGTCCTATGTAATCTTCAGCTACATGGATTATTGTGGGACTGACCTGTCTGATGCATGCTAGGATTATGGGTGTGAAGGCTTCAAACCAAATAAAGGTGTGGTGAGTTTGGGTTATGGTCTCTGCTGCCTCTTCTGCTGCTGAAGCATTTGGCTTTGGGTACTGTTCAGAGTTGCAAGGTTCAGCTACTCTGAAGCCCAGGTTCAGCTACTCTGAAGCCCGGGTTCAGCCTTTTTCTCAAGGTTCCAACTTGGCTGGTTGTTAATTCTTTTGCTGTGGGACTCACTGGGGACTGGAGCTTGCCTTAAGGGTTCTGGCTGCATCCTCTTCCCCTGTGTCCCACACTCCCTCTATATTTTCTTTCTTTTCATTCTTTAAATTGACTTTATTTGTACATTTTATGTATACATTATGAGCACATTCAACGTTGAGAGTTTGTTCCAGTACATGACACATCTTGATTTTCATTTTTTTCCCATTCCCTGCCCCCCACAGCTCCCCACCTCCATTGCTTTAAAGAACCCCACTAATTCCATCACTGATGCCATCCATTTCAGCTGGCCATCTCTAGTGCTCTTTCTTTTCTCTGAACAAAGAAAAGTATCTATTTTCTTTTAGCCTACAATTGATGACTGCCCTTGATTATTAGTGACTATTAGCTCTCTGGCTCATCAGGGCTGACTAGCTGAGAATGAACACAGGAACTCCTTTCTGGTATTCTTTTCACAGGTTTAGGAAGGTATATTATAGAGAATTACTTTCCAGTTTCAGGTGGCAACTTTCACTCACTTTTAATTTGTAAATACTAGTATTAAAATCATTAAAGTTTTATAATAAATGTTAAGTTGTTAATTTCTTTTAAAATAACCAGTTATTTAATCCCTTTCTAAAGTATTTTCATTTTCTTTTCTAAAATGAACATACATGCATACATATATACAAATACACATTCCCTTCTCCTAACATGGGAGCCAGTGTTTAATACTCAGTATGCAATTTGTTATATTTTCACCGAAATAGTTTTTTTAATATGATTTCTTTAAAACTAAACTAATGCATATTAGTACATTTCATTTCAGTCCTTCCTAAAGTGATGCTGTACTTCTGTAAATTCTTTAAACGTATCCTTTAATGAGTTTCTCATTTTAATGGATCTAATTTTTTTGTAACACATTATGTATCTTGAATGACATATTTAATACTTATCCTTTAAAAAGTCATTGGAAAGAATTGTAAGTATAAGTAATAAAGGTCTTTCCTCACCTATTAGAAAAAAATAAAAGGGTAGAGGAAGAACTACATCAATTATCTGGAAAGAGAAGCTGATAATAGCTGATAATGTCCTTTTGTAAGAAACACTCTGAAAAGATAATGAACATGAAAAATTAATTAGATTTCAAGTTGGAAGTGTCTTTCTCTACTTGATGAATTTGATAGTGCTGCTATTGCTACTTTAATGTATAAGGGGAAAAATGTCAAAATTAATAAGATAGTCAGGACTAACGAAAGCGGAATGGTTATCATGGAGGCACTGAGTGCTCACCAGAAATAATAGCTAATTGGTATAAAGCTGACTTAGGGAAAGAAGCAAGCAACATTGTTGTAGACATCTTTGATTGGCATGCTCTCCCAAAACATTCTAGTGTTCAGAATTTAAGTGCATTATAATGGAAATGAGACATATCTGGACTGAAAAGTTGGTGTTTGTGTCTGGCTACTTACTTGTAAACATATTGTCAAAAGATTTTTATTTTTGAGAGGATGTGAGCCAGACATTTAGGATTCTTATGCCTTTCATATTCCAATTTTTTCTTTCATAAAATTAAAATAATTTTTGGAGTTCAAAAAAGATTTTGTCAGGGGCAGATGTGTGAAGCAAACTAAATGAGAATTTTATTTTAACCTCCCACGTTCCTCTCCTCAGTGATTATTTGAAAACCATTTACCTCAGCTATGATAAATAAAATCTGTAGACCTGTCATCTTGCAGCTTAATTAAAAAGTTTAAGAAAAATATTTGATACCTTATTCAAAAGAGCCTGGGCCAAATGGTCTCTTGACGCCTCTTTCAGGTTCAGATAATTTTTTTTTTATAAATACAGAGCTTCCAGGATTAGTATCCAAGTGATCCAAATGATTATTCTGACTTTAAATAGCTCTATACACTGATAAGGACTTATAATTTCTTATTATGTGTCAAGACTACAATCGGTGGTATGTTGGCAATGTTTCCTGAGTTGTGTTTTGGATAAAGGAGCAAAATTAATCTATATAAAAAAGGCTCCATGTCAAAATCAATTTTCAAAATATTATAAAAGGGTGTTTAGAAAAGGCAGCTTGGTCTAGAGCCAACTGCTTTGCTAGAACCAAGTGAAAGCTGGCTGGTTGGATAGCAAGGGTGATGATATCAGAGACTAATATCCTTCTAACTTCAGAGATGTGTAGTCTCCTGTATAATGTTAAACATTATAAGTTAGACTCTCTCTAAAATGACTCAAACAAAATAATTCCGAGAGAATTCAGAGGATGCGTGAAGTCACTGAACCCCTTTGCAGTGGCCTTCTTCCCTGTGAAGATTGCTGTCCAGTATCTGAGTCACAGTGGGGCCGTTGTAGTTATTCTTATACCACGACCCCACTTTTCAGAAGCTCTAACTTATACGTTGGGGATTATCTCTTGGATTTTATTTTTTAGATTGTTTGATTTTATTTTTAGGTAGTTATCTTTATTATTTCTAATAAAATAATACATACTGATATTTGTTATATTGTTAAAAGAGTAAGATGCTCTATGGGGATACTCACCCTAGTGAAGTATAAACACCTAATATTTGTTCTTCTGTTATGTCACATATCTACAGTGTAAACTTTTATGTTGTTTCAGGTCACCAGGCAAGGGAGACAAGGATGGCATTGAAAACCACACTAGGTTGAGGTGACTATTACTGATGCTTACCGAGTGTTGAAGAGAGTTTAGTCACTTCGATGTGTGTACCTACTGGGGATACTGAAAAACATGGTTTAGCTATGAGTATAGAGAAGAAGGAAGAAAGGAGTTTTGATGCATAATCACAAATCTAGACACTGCTTATCAAACAGTTAAGTGAAGTACAAATCAGAGAGCAAAGGAAACTTTTTAAATTCTACCACCTAAAATAATATGGTCTACATCACTCTGCATATTTTTTTTCTAGGTAAAAAGAGTAAATGGACAAATGAATGAACACATAAGTGGAAAATAAGCGTGAAGCGATGCTAGAGTTATGAATACCACCTTTAACTTTATTTAAGTTAAATATTATTTAAATTCATTTAAATTTTATAAGAAAAGAAGCTTACAGAAAAACAAAAGTGAAACTGCGTACTTTAACTAAAATCAGTAGATAGGCATCGTGCTGGGAGACAGGAGGCTTGAAACACTCCTTTACTTCTTTTCACTTTCTGCCCTTCCTTGAACCTCCTAATTTTTGTCTCAAATTGTTTTTTCATCATCAGCACTGTAGCATTACATTTTATTCTGCAAACATAATTCCTTCTGTTGACCATTATGAGTTCTCTATTTAATGGAAGCATTGCTCAGTGCTTGTCCTTTTACCATGACTTTTTCATTACTGAGTTTACTTTTTAATTTATCACTTGGTTGGTTGGATTTATTGTAGTGTAGTTTTAAAAATTTTATTTTATTTACTTTATTTTTAGTAAGGGAATTATAAGTTCTTCATTCTTAGAGGGTTTTTTTTTTTTTTTTCACATTTGAGAACACTAGCCCATTGCCTTGTACCTGCAACATTTGACCAAACGTACTGGTCTTTGTCATACATGTTGGCTCTTAAAAAAACCACTGACATAGATCTATGGAGTGGTGTATTGCTGTAAAAAGCCAACCTCATTTTCCTCTACAAGTTTTCTGTTTAAATACATGATTTTTTCCTGTATTTTTGAAGTTGGATAATTTAAATTGAGTGAATCTTGCTGTTGATTACACAAATAGACAATTGGTATATCTGGGTCTTGTTCTAAGAACTTTATATACATTAACATATTTTATCCCTAAATCCATTTTACAGAGGTATCAGATAATGCTATTTATACTTATCTGACTAGTACAATGCTTCATATAGAAGTAAAGGATTGTGAAAATAAATAGCAGGGTCAAGATTTAGACATGTGATACCGCCCCAGCGTGTGGCCATAATTATTACATTCTCCTCTGTCTGCACTATCATAGTGAATCATATAGATGATGTATGCAGTGTATCCAGATCACTCCCTGGTATCCAGAGTTCTATTTTTATGCAGAAATTTAGTTTTTATGTATCCCTTTGAAAATTTATATCTGAATCTTTTCCCTATTGCATATATATTTAATTTTCTACACTGAAGATTGGAAAGGTACAGCAAATGGGCTTAACATTGCCTGCTACCAGTTTTTATAATCAAACTTTTATAAAGCCACACTAATTCATTTCCATGTTGTCTCTGGTTGCTTTCAGGTTACAAAAGAAAAGATGAGAAACTATGGAAGAGACTATGGCTTGCAAAGACTCTAATAGTTACTGTCAAATACAAGACCCTCACTTTGAAAAATTCATTTAATTGTCAATCATGTGCATTTCCTTCTTCTATTTCTGATTTATTGTATGCTTTCATTTAGTTGTTGCTATTTATCACAGTGGACACTCATTTTACAGATATCGTGTTCTATTATAGATATTGTGTTCTTATTAATTTTTAAATAATGGCTGCTTTGACTGCTTCTTTTTTATTTACATTCAGGCAGTTTGGGTTCTTTGTTTATATGCTTTTGTGTATTTATTTATCTCCATTTTCCATTCTTTCCTTTGGATTACAGCATATGTAGATAGTTCTTATGTCCCTGCCCCTTCTAGGCTGCTCATTTTTAACTTGAGAAACTTTATTCACATTTTTTATTTACCCGTGATCTCCTAGAAACACTTACTTCCTTCTTAGCTACAAGTTGATGACAGTGTGTTGATTTCCATATATTCCTTGCAGTCAAAAGACATGAAGGTAGAATGATAGGAGACTTCTTTGGGAATTAAAGCTGTCTGAGTTGCCTCTGCAGTGTCTTCTTAGATCTCATGTAAAGTTTCTCTAAATTCCCTTTCTGTCCTGAATAGGGCATATCTCATCCTACAGGTCTCGGGGATCCATCCTCCTCCTGAGCACATCTGTTGTCCCTAGTATGGCTGCATCTTGTGGAGGGATATGGCAGCTCCACTAATGGCTACTGTCTGTCCGGAGGTTTTTTTGTCAGCTGAAGGACACTGCTGGACACATCTCTGGGTGGTGCAGTTTGCAGTCTTACAATTCTTCACAACTCCTTGGAGGTTTGAGTGAGTTTAAGAGCGATTATTTAATTTCTTAGATAAGGCTCCCCAAACAACACTTTAATGATCAAGCGGTACTCTGAAATCTAACCATGAATTTTCATTATATCTGCAAGCAAATGACTCTGACCCATAATTTTGAATTTTCTCTTTAGTTTGCAAACAATTTCCTCTAGAGTGCATTGCTTTCTACTTCACAGAGGTCTTGGATACAAACACAGAGCTAAGAAAGATGTAGCAAAGCAAAAAGAGCCTCTTTGAAATGTATATCTTTATAGCCCTTAAGATAACTGCTTTCCCCATTTCAACCCTGAAGATCCTGGAGGAAATAAAAACATGGCCATCTATCAAAAATAACAGATCAGAAAGTTTTGCCAAGTTGAATTATAATTACCACAGCTATCCTTCTGTATTTTAAATTTTTCAATAAGTAATAATTAAAAATAATCATTCTAGGAGCTACGAATCTTATGTCTTCTTCTTCTTCTTCTTCTTCTTCTTCTTCTTCTTCTTCTTCTTCTTCTTCTTCTTCTTCTTCTTCTTTTTTAGACAGAGTCTTGCTTTGTAGTTCAGGCTGGCCCTGAGTTTAGCCTAAAACTCACATCACAGCAGTTCTCCTGCTCTGCCTCTCGAGTGCTGGGATTACCGGCATGAGCCACCATGCCTGGCACTGTGGTATGTGGTACTGATTGCTGCTGGGTGTGAGTCTCCACATCCAGTATGGTATGTGGCTACCAGGGATCGAACCTGGGTCCTTGCGCTTGCAAGACAGGTGCTGGAACCACTGAGCTAAATCTCTGGCCCTCTTAAGTCTTCTCTATAGCTGCTTTTTCTCTTTTCCACCCAATTCCTAGAAGAAGCAGTTGTGTTAATACAATTCACTATTGTCTTTCCATTTAGAAACCAATAGTTGTCCATCCTGCTACTGTCAAGAAAGTCAGGATAAAATATAATCATGACCATCACCCACTGGTTTCCAAAATGTTTCATTTAGTTGTCTTCCAGCAAGGGCTGGGACTATGGAATGCTACTTAAAACAAAGTTGACTTTTGATGCCATTGCAGGTGAATATTCTGGTCCTCTGAGTAGTTTTTCGGAGATGGCAGGCATGTGGCACACAGGCCATGGTCATCAGCTTGTGTACATCCTTCAGAAATCCTGGTGTTTACTTTAGCCCACTTAGCTCAGAGCCCACTGTTTGATATTTTCTCACATAGACCTGCAGGGAGCTGCTGCCAGTACCTGGTTGTCACATGTGGGTTGAAACCTGACCCTTGATGAGCATCCATAACAAGTTTAAAAATTAGAATAGCTGCGGTTGGCATTAAAGTCTCTTTCTTCTTAATTCTGAAAGCCTTGGAAATCTTGGAATGTCAGGTGTTCATCATTTTGAGAACAAATTTTGGTTGCTTTAGAAAAACACAGGAGGGATGGTGAATAATGGGTAATTCCTACATTCATTCACATTCTCTTCATGAATACTCTTTGAGTGTCTAGAAAGTGCTGAGAGGGTAATTGCATCTAGAAAAGCCTCAGTGTCTCTCATTCAAGTTTCTTAGTCTAATGATGGAGATGTTTGCACGTAGGAGGATGTTGTCAGGGCTCCAATCAAGGTGTGAAAGAAGCAGTGGGAGAGTCATTGGTCTTGCCTGTGTGCATCAGGATGGAAGAATCACACAACTCCAGGTTCCCATGAGCTGGGTTGTTAAGCATGTGTCATTATTATCATTTGAATTATGATTTAAAGACAACTTTAGTATCCATTATCTTCCTTTTTAATACTACTAATTAAAATTCATCATCAAAAGTAATAGCAAGAGAGCAGTTGAAGATAATTGTCTTTTGGGACTTGCTATAGCTATAAAACCTCAGTCAGTATCCTCGAGAGATCGTACATCTCCTGCCTACAACTGCCTTCTTCACTGAGCAAAGTACAGAAGCACAGATCTTGCTCTAAGCATTGCTTGGAGAGTTTCTCAGAGATGATTTCCTGTGGTTTTCCAAGGAAAGCAAATAGGCTTTATAAGATTATCTCAAGGGGTTTCACAGTGTATAAGAGAAACATGGTTTTGAGCCTCACAATCATATTATAGATTTAAGTGTAAATATGTATTTTATGTTATATGCCCATTTACAAATATATATAAATTTCATGTAACATTAGTTATGGCTTGTGAATTATTAACAATTTTTTACTTTTTAATCAATTATCTATTGTTGAGTTTGTTGTGACAAAATTTATTTTATAACAATAATATTGGATAACTCGTTTGAATAACATTCATCTAAAAGAGACATTTTCATTAAAATATTTTCAGTATAAATAAAAATCAAGATTACCTAGAAAAGTAAATCCAGTTGACAACATAAATGATAAGGTATCTTTCTAAGCCAAATAGAATAAATTTGGGGACCAACAGTCTGTTTACCACACATTTTGCAATTTGTCCTGAATAAGAAAATCTTGAATTTAGTCATGTTTTTCTCTTTGTGTTGCCACCAAGCTCAGGGTCAAATTTAGACTTTCTAGCATGCATATTTGATAATTCCACCTCTGACTTTATTTTACTTTTATTCTTTTTTCCTAGAGTTCTGAAGTTGCTTTTTTGGAAAAAAAAAATCCTATGTATTTGCATTTTGTAAGGTGCATTTATAGCTTTTGAATTGAGATACAAATAAATAAAACTGATATTACTATTGTTGCTATCAGCAGAGAAGTGAACACTGTCACGCTAAACTGTGAATTGTACTTTGAATTACTTTGTCTGAATTATGCCGAACTCTCCTGGCTTTAAATGTGTTTGTACTATCATTCCACTGTGACTAGTTCAAGCTTATACCCTTGAAATGCTTTAGTTCCAGTGTGAACAGCAACTCACAAAATGGCATTGAGAGCTTGAAAATACATGCACCTGCCTCCCTGGCTAATGCTGTAGAGAGATAGTTCCATATTTCAACATGTTCCTATGGCACATCCTGTTCCAATTACCTTCTATTGTAATTCATACGTTGTTATGGCAGAGAGTTTCACAAGAACGAAAAGTCCCTGGTGAAAATTTGATGCTTTTATACAATGGGGGAAAAAAAGTCTAAGCATTCTAATTACTTCAAGTATGGAATGTCAAGTGTATCCTTGAAAAGAGAGTTTTGTGATTTGGAACGTAAGAGATGCTGTGACTACCCAATGGAAGGGCAGATATTTGCCTACACGTAATTACCTATGGTAATTGCGTCCCAAGTGAGAATAGGCTTTATGAAGCCTACTGGAATAATTACTAGTGCCAGAGAAAGCGTGTTAACATCAAAATATTGATTCAGAGTAATTCACAAGCAGCCTGACTCACAGTTTATAGGGTTTGCGCTTCACCATGTTGGTTGTCAAACATGGCACAAATATGTTCCAAATGAGCAGATGCCTAAAACCAGTCCATCTTGAGCTTTACATGGCATGCTTCTCATCATACACATGTACATTTGTACTGGTTTCGAATTTCTCAGCAGATTTTGTAGGCTTTTAGGAATGCCTCTTGACTATTGACTTAATCAAGACTGAATTATATGGCTCTACACTGTATTTATTAAACACTTAAGAATCTTTCAAAAGTACAAAAGGGATTCACAAATTTCACAGAAAATTATTGATGTCTGGGGCAAAACATGCAAACATGAGGCTGTCATAAAGATTAAGCAAAACCTAGAAAATTGTTTTGTGCATCTTCTCACTGTATGCGACTTACTACTTTTCACATTATGAGATTTTTCTTGCAAAAAGTGAGGAATAAACATTAAATAGCAGGAACCAAGAGAGAAGGGTTTACTTTCCTTTTTCCCCTCCCCATTTGTTAATGATATAAAACGGTAAAACTCATGGAGATTGCTAATGGGGCAAGGACAACAGTATTTGCTTCAAGCTGGAAAAGAGGAGGGTTTACTTTTCTTGATCCTCTTTCTGTCTGTCTGCTGGAGACCCTCTGCTCTTCTGTTGAGGTTTGCTGATCTTGTTTCATTTATTGCACTTCTTTCTTTAAGAAACTCAAAAATTTATTGACTACCTTCTGTGCACTAGCTGCTGCAGTAACTTTGGGGCTAGAGCAATGAATAAGTTGACCTTATTTTGTCCTTCATGTAGCTATAGAGTCTGAGAAGGGATATCCATTGAACTGAGACTTACAAAGAGGACTTCTGCTTAATGAATGTATCCTGAAGATTTTATTCTCATCAACCCTGAGGAGTTGAAATAACAGTTTTCTGTTTTGTCGTTTGATATATTCTAGGGGGCTCAATTTCTGATGAGTGGCATTTCAATTTCAAAACTTAAAGAAATGTTTTAAACCAATGCTTGAATAGTCTCCTGAAAGATGTACAGGGAGCCCCTTCTAATGTATGCTACATATAAATTCATATTTTCTTCTCAGCTCCTTAGGAACTTTAGTCAGATTGGGTTTTTTGATATCTGAAAAGAAAATGAGGGTTGGTTAATTAGAATTCCACATAAAACCCGCAAAGAGACCATGGTGACAGTATTGTCTGCCTTTTGTTTCAGCCCACTGGCTGATGGTCAAATAAAGTTTCTTCTATGAAGTTTCTCATGTGTCCTGGATGGCCAGATGTCCCCCCTCACCCCATAGAATAACATCTTGGTACAACTAGGAATAGACATTAAAATACCTGAGAAGTATTTTGCTGGATTATTGGCTATAAAGAGGAAAAAGGAGTATATGTAGTTTAAAAAAGAATCATTTTCCTCTTGGCTAAGGCTACAAAATGAGCTGATTTAATTTTAATGAGTTTTAATCTGTCATTGTCTGCTCTTACACTTATATTTTCCCAATCAGCATTGTATTGTCTGTGTACAAGCCTGGAATGCTTTTCATATATTTTAGAGTTATTTTTCAGAGGGCCTCTTTTGTTTTGCAAACAGTGCTTTGTCTTCTTTCATGGAAGTAGTTACTTTTTCAGACTTTTAAAGAAATGCTCTGGCTTTACCATCTAAAGTTTTCAATAAAAAAAATTAAGGGTCTTAAAATAAGATTTTCATACTGTCATGAAATGATGCACCAATTTTTATAATTACACTGCAGTTGCTATATTAGGAATAATTTTGTGTATACTGAAGTACTTAAAAATATGTGCTGCTGTATAACAGTTAGTAGAATTTAAAACATTTAATACTTTAATATAATTCTTTTATGTTTTCTAAGTACTGAAATTGGGAGAAAACATTGATATAGTATCTTGGTGCTTTTTGTGCATCTTTTTATTCAGAGTTTCTCTGTATTTTAATGTATAGCAAGAAAATATTAATAAAGAAAATATAAAAGCTGTTCCATGAAAAAACAATTTTTTTCATAATAAAATTATAAGAGAATAAGTATGGTATGCACACTATGTACCATGATCTGAAAACAATATATTTTCATTTGCTAATGTGTCTGTCTCTCATTTCCTAACAGTGCTATACCTTTTTTTGCATAAGTATTTTAATTATTAACAAAGTATCTCATATCCTGCATAATTTTGAATAATTTATTCACTTCACAAAATGTTTTTCATTATTTTTGGTCCATATTTTCACTTTCAGTATTTGCACCAGAAAAATAATGCAATATTTGCACATGCATATCCAACTTATTTCACTTAAGAGTATATTCTCAAAGTACATCCATTTACCTAGAAATATATCCAATTTATCCTTCTTTATTGCTAAACAGCACACCATTATATTTTTAAAACCACATCTTTTTTATCCATACATAATTTAATGGGTATTTGGGCTGTTTCCAAGTTCGTTATTAAAAACTATGCAGCAGTAAACATGGTACTCATATATCACTGTGTGACTTATGATGCTTTTAATACTTTTGGGAAGATACCCAAAAGGGGAATGGGTAGGTCAAATGGAACCACTAATCCTAGATTTTTGAGGAATCTCCACACTGATTCCCATAATGGTCGTACCAGTCCACATTGTCACCTGCAGTGGAGTAGGATTCCTTTTTCCTGCCAGCCCTGTCAGCATTGGTTGTTGGTCAGTTTCTTGATAGAAGCCATTCTTTCTGGAGTGAGGTGGAATCTCAATATTGTGTTTTTTATTTTTTATCTTTATTGGTACATTACATATACACATCATGATTGCACTCCACAATGAGAATTTGTACCAGTATATGACACAACTTAATTCTCATTATTTTCAAATAACCCTACCCACCTTACCACCCCCACCCCCTATATAAATAAATTTTGTTTCCTTTCTTTTTTTGTTACAATCTCATTATTTTCCCCTTTACCCCATTTCACTTTGAGTATTTTCTATTTCACAATATATAACATACATTCTAGAACTCATTTACATCTTATTTTCTCATACCAGAGAAAAGATGCGATATTTATACATCTGTGATCTATTTATTTCACTTATGAAGATGTGCTCAAGGTACGTCCATTTAAGTATAATGATTCAAACTTATCATTTTTTATGGCAGAGTAATCCTCCATTGTGTAGAAGAACCACAACATTATTATGTAGTCTCCAGTTAATGGGCATTTTGGTTGTTTCCAAGATTTAGCAATCACAAACTGAGCTGCTATAAACATGAGTGTACATATGTCACTGTGATATTGTTTTAATAATCATCGCTCAAGTGATCAGTGATGTTGAACATTTTTATGTATTTATTTGCTATTTATGCTTCTTCATCTGAGAAGTGTACATTCATCTCAGTTGCCCATTCTTTTGTTTGGTAGACTGACTCTCTTTTATTTTTTTTTTTTGTGTGTTCTAAGTATTAGTCCTTTGAAATATCACTGGCTAAAATTTTTTTCCCATTCTGTGTTTGTTGTTTTTTCACTCACTTTGTGATTTCTCTTGCTGTGCAAATAAGATGGGGTCCCAGTTGTTGACTCTTGGTAGTATTTTCTGTGCAGTCTGGGTTTTGTACATGAAGTCTTTGCATATTCCTACATCATCAGTCATTCTACGTATTTTCTCTTCCAGTAGATTTAGAGTTTTTGTTTTAATATTTACGTCTTTGATCCATTAGATTTTAAATTAGTGCATGGTGAGCAACCGCCCTTAAAGTTTCTTATACTGTATATTTCTAATAATATCTAAAACACTTTCAGAGATGTTTATATAAAGTTCCTTGTGTTTTATTAGATTTATGCAGAAAAAATGAGTAATAATATTATAATACAAGAAAATTCAGTCACAGGAAATTTCAGGTCTTCCTAAAATAGATACATTAAGGAAATATTTTTTCTGTGGCCAATAATGTTGATAGTATTTAAAAACAAATATTCAATATTTATTCTTTAGAAGCTAGGCAATGTTTGATTTAGAAGCAGATGACAACAGAAATTTATTACAGAATTCAGGGTAGTTCAGATAGAGAACTTTTATTTATAGATATCTGAACTAGTTTTCATGATTTTAAAAAATAATTATGAAGGGATAAAAGTAACTGATGTATGTAGAAAGCCAAACTCATGTATAGTGATTGATAGTAGGTTTCTTTTTGGAATTTTTCATATCTATATACTTAAAATGGAAGAGAAAGTCTGACAAAGTAGGAGTAGAAAGGGATATCAATAATGCACTAGTAATGTAAACTATAAATTCTATTCTTCATTCTGTTGTCCAACAGTTCTGTGAAAAATCCCTTGGCTTTTCTCTTCTGGAACTTAAGAACATCTAAGTCCAGAGACAGTTTCTTCAGGTTATTTTATACATGATTCTCTTCCCCAGGTTCATTCTATCTATGCTTTCCTTCTTTATGGAACTCTGGAGGACCACTGACAGGAGCACAATAGAACAAGACTATTTCCAAGGCCCTTGGAAGTTCACAAAGAACTGGTCTGTGTGTTCCTGGCTTTGAGAAGTAAACTTTATTTTGTTCAGAAAGCAAACCAGCAAGAGACATTTTTCTAAGGTGTGGAGCTGTTGCAAACATCTAAGTTAGGTAGAAATCAGTAGGCATCCTGAGAGACACTGGACATTTGAGGGAGACAGTGCAGAAGATGAGATTCTCCAAGATGGTGGCTGGAGGTGAATGGGAAGTGAAGCAGGCTTGAGCTGAGGACACAATAGCCAGGATGGCAAGTTTCTGTAGACATCCAGCAGCTTGGGCTTTCCTATGATTAGCACCACCTAGTCCAGTGAACCCAGAGAGGCATCAGTTACATAGGCAGGTAACCAGGACATCTGGAACCATATTCCCTTGTCTTTCTAGGAATGCTTTGATCATTCCATACACAGCAAGTGTAGATGACTCATTTCTCTTTTGGATCAAGATTACCTAAGCGATTGTACTGGTAATCCTACAGGTTAATTGTAGTTTGACCTACGTTGCAATTTTGCTGCATAAAATGTCTTTGACTTAGAGTTTCAGTGGTCACCCTTTTGGAAATACAGCAGCTATTCTTTTTTTTTTTTAATTCAAATCTTTATTGGTACATTATGAATACACATTATCATCACATTCAACACTGAGAGTTTGTACCAGAATATGACATGACTTGATTCTAATTTTCCTCTCCCCCATCGCACTGCAACCTCTCACTCCCTATATATCTAAGCTTTGTTTCCTTTTTTCTTTATTACTGTCACATTTTTTTTTCTCATTACTTACTCCTATACCCTGTTTCCTTTTCAATATTTTCTATTTCACAACCAACAGCCATTCTTTCTCTCCATTTTTCAGATAAAAGTCTCCTGACTTCCTTCTTTGGTTTACAACTGCATTCCTCGGTGTTTTGAGGCCATGAAGCTGGCACATCTGATGTTTAATAAGTTGGGAGTAATTTTATGCATATCAGAGTTATGTTTCGGTATTACATATGGGACTTTAGATTTCTCAGCTTAAGTTAAATATTGCTAGATTTTGTGCCCTTTGTAACAGGTAAAATTAACTGGTCATATTTCCTGGACCATAAGTAGTAGTGAAGAACCTAAACTCTGTAGTTAGGGATCAAGGTTGAGTTATGACGAAGAAGTGCAAATTTGTTGGGTCAAGTACCCTGTACTTGTATCTCATGAGTAAGCTCTGAGACCTGCTTGAGCTGGGCATATCCACTCCAGTAAGTAGAAACTAGATTCCGACAGATGCCTTCCTAAGACCCTCAGTTGGATGACTCTCTCGCCTTGGCCTAGAAGTCACAGAGTGATTCTAAACTAGCCAATCAAACAGTTGTTAGGAAACCCCGCCTCTGTCACCGTCCAGCCTACTAGCCTCTACAAGCCTCTGTTCTCCTCAGTAAAACACAAGTATTCACTGAAACCTCTCCTGAGTATGTGTGTTAATTCAGGGCCCTGTCCTCCCTGCCCGGGCCTCTGAACCTCTTGGTCTGGCCCCCCCTTGTCGGATGACAAAGTTGGTCTGAAAAACCATCCCTACCCTAGGAATATAGAGCTGGTATCTCAATAAAGAAATACTTGGAGAGTTTGTGTGGGAGGGCAAGGTGGGGAAATTAGGGATTTTGTTGATTCCGGTTCTATTTGTGAAACAAATCATTACTTTTGAAAGTTGTATTTTTATAAATTATTTTCAGAGGCAAATTAAAACTAACAAAAATGTTTTGGAGGAGTGTGATAAAGGCATGAAGAAGCAAAGGAATAAATGAATAAAGGAATGGAAAATCTAGATACCTTGCAAGTTTGCCTTATGGATAAAATGATCTCTGATGCTGTCAGTATTTCAGAGGTTGATTGTGCAATTCAAATACTTTATCAAAGATTGCATCAAGAAAGTGCTAAAGAATTACTTCAAGGGGGCTGGGGATTTAGCTCAGTGGTTCCAGCACCTGTCTTGCAAGTGCAAGAACCTGGGTTCGATTCCCGATAACCACATAACAATACTGGGCGTGTAGACTCACCCCAGCAGCAACCAGTACCACATACCACAGTGCTGGGCGTGGTGGCTCATGCCTGTAATCCCAGCACTCGGGAGGCAGAGGCAGGAGGATTGCTGTGATGTGAGTTTGAGGCTGAGCTCAGGGCCAGCCTGAACCACAAAGTGAGACTCTGTCCCTAAAAACCTTAAAAAAAAATTACTTCAAGGCATTATTGCTACTAGAACTTAAATAAATCAAAATTATGGTGACTTCTTGAGGTAAAATATGTTTTCTACCAATACTGGTCTTATTTAGAAAACTGAATTTCTCTCATTTCTCTGTTTCTCTTTCTCTGCTTCTGTCTCTTCTGCCTTTTTTTAAGAAAAATGAGAATTAAAAAATTATTGTTAAGGTCTTTAAAATTTCTTTTTTATTAATGAGCAGACTCCTCATCAAGATGGCCTGCAGTTCCCAAAAGAGAACCCAGAGCAGAAAATGCTTACTGAATTTGTTGTATGAAGATGAGAAAATTGTGACTCAAGGGATGAGCATGATAACAGTCGAATTCAAATTCGCTCTTCTCTCTTGTTTTGCACCTGCTCCTCCCTGAGCAGGGACTCAGGGACACAGAAAGAATTCTTCTGGGATAAGAAACAGAGTGAAAATTTGATGCTTGGAAAGGATGAGTTTCTTAATGAGGCTTATCAGACTTATTTATAAGAAACATGAGCTGTGGGTTTTGGGAATGTGGTGAAGAGCTGTGTTGGCTCAAGGACACATTTGTTAGGAGAAGTAACTAGAGAAGTCAGAGCAGATTGTATTCCAGCAGCTGTAGTCTAGGGTGTTAATGACCACGTGGAAGACTCAGAGGATCCTGATGTGGTTGCACCATGAAGAAAGGAAGCACCTTGCCTCTGACAGCTCCTTCTGCTTTGGCCCAGAAATTCTTTCAGACCGAATTGGGATTCCTATCTGCTAACGGCAAACATTTCTCTAATCTCCAGTTGTCTTTATCATTATTAATCACTTTCTCAGTGGGTTTAGGTTTTCTGAGCTCTTTAAAAAGAGTAGGAGACAAACTGAAAAGGCCCACCGAGAGGTCCTCCGAAGGTGTGATCTGTATTGCCCCTATAAGCGCAATTCAGAGTAACACTCTTAGGTGTCTGTCCTTAATGTGGTCTAAAATTGTTGTCAGTTCCCCAAATAATCAATTTAACTTCTTTAGCTTTCTTTCAACATGAATAAAAGATTTAGGAAACTACCAAAAAAAAAAAAAAAAAGAAAGAAAGAACAAATGTTTTTCCCAGCTTAATCAGCTGGTATCATTAATCAATTTTTGACATGTTTTCATTTGCCTTTATGTCTATTTATGCAAATGTATATAGTTTTGACCAACTTCTTAAAAACAGACAGTAAGATGTTTCACTGATAATATTTAGCCCTCGTGCTAAGAAAAAAAGACTTTTACATTAAACATCATTAATAAAATCATGTTATTATTCAATATGTAATCTATTTTTAAATTTCCCTAATTGCCCTACAAATGTCATCAATAGTATTTTAAAAAATTAACCAGTCAAATTTCAGATTTGACAGAAATATTAATTTAGAACATTCCTCCTCATCTGTTTCTCTGTTTTCTATGTCAAAGACTTTGATCAAGAATCCAGGCCATGTTGGTAGGATTGTAGACTTGTACAACCCCTGGGGAGATCAGTTTGGAGAATCCTCAAAAAGCTAGGATTGGCGGTCCCATTTGACCCGGCCATTGCCCTGCTAGGTATATACACACAAGAATTAAAAGATTTCTATCACAGAGACATATATGCACCCATGTTTATAGCAGCCCAATTTGTGATTGCTGCATCTTGGAAACAACCCAAATGTCATAAACTGGAGACTGGATACAAAAGCTGTGGTTCTTCTACAGAATGGAGTATTACTCTGCCATAAAAATAATAAGTTTGAATCATTTCTACTTAAATGGACATACCTTGAGGATATCCTCATAAGTGAAATAAATAGGTCACAGATAGGTACATATCGCATCTTTTCTCTGGTATGAGAAAATAAAGATATAAATGAGTCCTAGCATTGTATGTTATATATCGTGAAATAGAAAATGCTCAATGTAAAATAGGGTGAAGGGGGAAAATGTTGAGATTGTAACAAAAAAGTAAGGAAACAAATTTTATGTATGTGGGGGGGGAGTGGTAGGGTGGGTAGGGCTAGGGAAAAAATGAGAATTAAGATGTGTCTTATACTGGTACAAATCCCCATTATGAAGTGTAATCATGATGTGTATATTTAATGTACCAATAAATATTAAAAAAAAAAGAATCCAGGCCAGTTAGCATGCTGCATGTTGCTTAGTTTGCATTTGTCTGATAGTTTAGTTATGATTAGAATCAATTCTGACCTTTGTTTGGCAGAAATATTGAAAGATTGTTGGTATGTAAGTTATTATTCCAAAATAATTCTCTCCTCTTCTTTCTTTTTCTTTGCTGACTTTCCTTTGAATAGCGTATTTCCTGTTTGAGTCTTTGAGCTTCAACTACATGAGTTGCTGAGGCCAGTGGTGTGTTAGCAGATGTATCACCAGCTATTGGGTTTGTCCTCTTGTGCTTGTCCATTAACATGAGAAAAAAATTTCTGGGTCTCAGAAAACTGAGTAATATATAGACCTATCTGGAATTAAAACTATAGCTTGCTGACAAACCTTGCCTAAATCAGTAGAATCTCTCAGCTAATCCGCAGGTCTCTAAGCAAAAAATATTTATCTGTTGAATACCTCTGAGATTATGGTTAAATGGTAAGCAAAAAGTGGTAAATGAGATGTCAATTGTTTTTACATCTTTTATTTTTGTCATAGTAAAAACATGAGATCTATATTCTTAGATTTTTAAGTGTATGATACAATATTGGTAACTATATGTACATTTTACAGAAGGTCTCTAGAATGTTCTCATCTTGAGTAACTACTACTTTGCCCTCATTTGTTGTAGTTTGTGTCTAGATATCACCCCAAAGCATCATGCAATCTCTTTCAGAGGTGGATAAATCTGGGATGTGTAATGGTGGGATTAAGGGTGTGTGATTACTCAGTCATTGCATATGAGGGGTTGGTTTTGGTGCTGCCCTATCCCAGGAGTCTGGATGGGATAAAGGGGCAGAAAAATGCTGCTAAGTTTCTTTGTTGCCTTTGCCACAATGTGTGAACCATGCTGTTGCTCCTTTTTGATGCCTGTTTGTAATCCCTTTCTTGGAACCATAAGGGAGAGGTACAAATTTGGGTAGGGCAAGGGAACTGTATGCCTGTCTCCTGAGCCTGAAAAGTTGAGACTTGGCTCCCTATAGACTTGCAGACCCTTAGGGGCTTGAGCACACTTGAGCCCATGCATTGAGCCTGGTCAGTGGCCTTCTTGACACCCCCGCCCTTCTTGTCTCTCACCCATGGCCTCACCTCACCCATAGTTCTGCTCATGCCACATAAAACCCCTGCTCATAAAACTCCCTTACTGGGCATGACCCTAGGTTAAACAATGGACCCTCACCCACTCCCAGCCTTTACCATGCCCTGTGATCCCTTGCCATAAAACACACTTAAGCCTAATAAATGCTGGAAGAGTTCCAGAAACTTCTCCAGGATCTGCATCGTGACTCTGTGCACTCACCCTCCCCAGCTGGGACTCACATTATACTTCACAAAAACAACAGAACCAGCCACCTAAGGACTAAAACTTCTATAAACTATAAGCCAAATATACTCTTTTCTTTCTAACTTTGAGGGGTGGACATTTTGTCTCAGCAACAAGAGAAAAGTAACTAACTAACATATCACTGGAGAACAATGTCCAATTTTCCTCTACTTCCGGCTTTTGGCAGACTCTATTCTACTTTCTGTCATGAACTTGACTACTTTAGATATTGTATGTAAGGAGAATCACATAGTGTTTGTTCTGGGGCTGGGTTTTTTGCTAAGTGTATTGTTCTCAAGGTTCACTCATATTATATGATAGAATTTCTTTCTTTAACTAGAATACTATTCCTTTGTATACATACGTTACTTTTCTTTATATATTCATGTTAATTTATGTTATTTTCACCTTTTGACTATCACAAGTAAACCTAGAATGAACATGGGAAGGCAGATCCCTTTTTAGTTCTGTCGAATAAATAGTTATAGTTGGAATTGCTAGAAATTGTAGTTTCTGTTTTTCATTTCTTTAGGAACTTCAATTCTGTTTTTCATTTCTTTAGGAACTTCAATTCTGTTTTCCATGATGGCTGTACTAATTTATATGCCTACCAGCAACATGTGAGGATCTCCTTTCCCTTCCTCCTTTCTAGTGTTGTCTTTTGACTTTTTGATAAGAGATATCCTACAGAAGTAATATAATATATGACTGTATTTTTGACTTGAATTTTTCTGGTGATTAGTGCAATTAAACATAAACTTTGTATTATGTCTTCTTTGGGAGAATATCAACTCAAATTATTTATACATTTTTAGGAGAACATTTTCAGTGTTTTGCTGTTGAGTTAGATGATTTTCTCATATATTTTAGTTCTTAACTTTTTGTGGGATATATGGTTACTAAATATTTTCTCCAGTATGTAGATTGTCTTCTCATCCTGTTGCTTGTTTATTTTCTTATGTAGAAAACTTTTATCTTGTGGTAATTCCACATGTCTATTTTTTCTTGTGCTGCCTGTGGTTTTGAAATCATATAGTATATGAAATCACTAGCAAGTCCTGTGTCATAAAATCATTGCTTCTGTGTTTTCTTCTAGAAAATTTTATACTTTCTGGTTTTATGTGAAAGTCTAACTCCTCTTGTATGGATTTTTGTGTATGTGTTAGATAAGGATTCAGTTTCATAATTTTGCACACAGATTTCCCTAGCTTTATTTGCTAAAGAGATTGTCATTTTCCCTTTGAATATTCTTTGCACCTTATTGCAGAAGAGTTGAGAATGTCTAGATTTATTTCTGAGCTCTTTATTTTGTTCCATTCATCTGTATGTCTGCCTTTACCCTAGTAACATACTGTACCATTCACTACTATAATGAATAGATTGCTAGTATAAATTGAGTAGTAGTTTAAGTTAAATTAAGAATAATTAATGGATTCATTCATACTTTGTAGGAATGTAACTGATTTTGTATGTTTATTTGTATCCTGCAAGTTTACTGAATTTATTTTGCAAATAAATATTTTCAGTAGAATCTTTAAGTTTTCCTATACTTAATACCATATGGTCAAATGCAAAGCAGTTATTTTACTTTTTTTTCTAGTTTTATATCTTTTATCTCTTTTTCTTACCCATTGCTCTAGCCAAGACATACACTACAATACTGCATAGAATAATAATTGTGAAAGTGAACATCCTCAGTTGTTCCTGACTTTAGGGGAAACCTTTCCAGTTTCTCACCACTGATTATGATATTAACTCTGGGCTTTACCTTTATATTGATGTAATTTCCTTTCAGTGCTTCATTTCCCTCAGGCAGCCCCCTGCAAATGGAAATATTAATTGAATACTTCTTTTCCCTGACAATGGAGAAGCCAGTCTCGAGCATTTTCTCCACTTATATCATAGGGAGTTGTGAAGGGATTGTGACAAAAGCATGCTCCTATCTAATTCACTATTTCTGGTCTCAGTAGCTATGTAATTGTCGCCCTTTCCTATCAACCTGTAAATTCAGGCAAGACAGAAGTCAGGCCCTTGGAGAGCCTCTCACAAACATCTCCATAGTAAACGTTAGTTTCAGTCTTTTCCTTCCCATTCCAGGGGGAAACTGGGAGTTGAGCAGCTATTGTTGTACCACTCTAAGCCTGAGTAAAGAATAAGAGTGGCTGAGTGCCACACACTTTTCCACTGACTTTGATTTGACTAATTCCTTAAAAACCTGGGGAGCATATGCCTCCTAGGAGATCTATGGACAGCAACAGGCCTATGTCAGGCTGCTGCCGAGTAAGTGTTTTCACTAGAGAAAGGAAGATATAGGACTTCCTGTTCTCCTGCCTCTGTGACGTCGTACCTCCATGGCTACTTTTTATATGACATGAAATCAGGTTTATCATCACTGGGGATAAAAAAATAGATGATGATCAACACAAAATCCATTATTAAGATATACTTTTCTCTGTAAGTATTACTTCATATGTAGGGTAATATTCTGATACTATGTAGAGATCCTTTCTACTAACCTCTCATCAGATGCTGCTGCCATTTTTTGATAGACCTTACCTGAATTAACTATTATATTGGGTCTCTGATCGAAGATTATGCTGTCAGTGGTTTTTCTGATTCCCCAAGTGCACATACATAGTGGGGAAGAGAAAGTACATCTGTCACAAAAGTGAAGGCTCCAACATAGTTTATCTGTGTCTCTTGGGAAGTGGAGTGTCCAGTGGGTCCCTGTTACAGGATGGAGAAGGGGACTGTGGAGCTATGATAATTCTTTCTGAATGATTGCAGGTATTTTTGCTCTGACCTTCACCTAAAATCACATTTTGGCCTGTAAAGCAAAGAAGTTACTGCTTAAAGGCAATTTTAAAAGATCAAGAATAGATCACTGATTTAATTACAGTACATCCATAGACTAGAATACTATAAAGCCATTAAAAGGAATATTTTACAAAAACAATAATATGAAAAAGTCTATATTATACTAACAAATTATTTAATAATGCAGGGAATAAGAAGAAATGTATATGTGTAAAATGAAGTTATATTATACAAGAAAGGCATTTTGTAATGAGATGATGTATGGTCAAATTATGCTTGTAAAAACTTTAATTAGTTGATAAATAATAGTAACACATGTATTTTTAGTATGTACAAACTACTCAATAATTCTTGTACACTTTAAAATTTGAGAACCATTGAATTGATGGAGAAAACTAAAAAAAAAGTTTGTATGTACATATCTGGAAATTAGAACCAGTCTTGCTTTAAAATAACTATCAGTGACCTAGAAATCAATGGGAGATGGTAACATTAAGAACTAGAAAATGTTCCTGCTTATCTTCAAGCACTGTTCTCCTCTTCATATTATTGAGCCTCTAAACATTAATTCAATTAAATAGAACAGTTTGCTGTTATGAGAATTTAATGAAGTAGGGAGATTTATCTTGGGGAAAGCAATAAATAGGTCCTAAAATGTGTGCATGAGTTAAAAGCTTAAATGCATGAATGATTCAATTCGTAGTATGCTGGGATATGTACTTGTGTGTGTATGAACTAAACCTTATGAAAAATACCTCAAAACTATTAATAATAAATTGTTATTGCAAAATGGTATATTTGAGCCATTTATGTACTTTGTAGATTTTTAATAATATTTTCTATGTTGAATATTTATCGTGATAATTACTTTGTTATTTTTAAATAAAAAATACACTCTTTTTTCTTCTTTTTAAATGTATGCATGTATGTATGTTCTGTGTTTTAAACCAGAGCTCAATCCTGAGTGAAGTTAGGCACTAAACTGGCTTTGGGATAAATAAATCTTCTCTTGTTGATTCTCCAGAAAAGGTAATCCAGGGAGCAGGCGTTTATAAGGGGTTGGCAGACTGCACTGGACAGAAGGAGGGGCACTCTGATGATGTGAATTCCTTCCCCCTGGCCCTCCTTGCTTGGGGTCGTACCTTGTCAGGATAAAGAGAAGAAGGAGTAAATTAGTCAAATTAAATGCTCTGTATTTCCAAACCTTGTTGTCAGGAGAAAGAGGAGTAAATTAGTCAAATTAAATGCTTTGAATTTCCAAACTGCTTTACACAAGTATACACAATTGTGTATAATTTACACACAATTATGTGTAATTTACACAATTCCAAAGGTGGTGCTGTTTTGTCCTCTCCAAATTAAATATGAATTTTAACACCTTTCCTATTGCACAATTGAAAGTTTCTGAGCTCTAATCAGCATTTCTCAAGGAGTGTCAAAATGCAATATATTTATCAGGATTTCCAAAATTAGCTTTTATTTGTGGATTTTAACATAAAGGTACCAATTCCTGGTTTCACTAGTGGGTTATCTTTTCATATTGAAAATCCTACATCTTTAACCCTGTTTTAGGATTAAACTATTCAACCTATACTACAAACATACATAAGACTATAAATCATATGGTAGAATAATAAAATAATTCTTTAAAAGAGAATTAAATTTGTAGATGGAAAATAAGTCAATCTTTAGACTTAAATAGAACATGGATTATGGTATAAACTATTGACCAAAATAATTAGCAACATATGTCAGACACCATTAAGGATGCTGCAAATCTCAGTTAATCCTCTCAGTAATCTTGTGTGGTAGGTGAACTTTCTTACCTCCTTTTTAAAGTGATTTGGTTTGTTTTTGCTGCTGTGACAAAACACTTTAGGCTGGGAAATTTATTTTTTATAATTCTGAGGGCTAGCAAGTCCAAGCCTCCACTAGGTCTTGTATCTGATGAAGTCCTGCTTTGCTTCAGAGTTGGAGCCTTCTCATTTTGTCCTCAAATGACAGAAAAGGAAGACAGACCCCCATCTGCTTGTACAGACATTGATCCCATTCAGGAAGGCAGAGCCTCATGGCTTTATTACCCCCAAGAACCCCATCTCTATTGCACTGGGGTTCAAATTTCAGCATATGAATTGGAGCTTGGAAGAGGGGAACATTCAGACCATATTACAGAGCTAATATCAAGGAGATGATAGATGTTAAAGTTTGAATTCTAAAGGTCATAATCTCTGTTAATTCTTGAGAAAAACTTTCCATTTTTGGAGAACCAAGACTTGAAGGAGCCTTGGTTATTGATATCTGAGGAATTACTTCAATCAAGAGGTCAAGCAATGAGGAGATTTTTGGAGATTCTATACATGAAGTCAAGAAAATGTCAGGATGCTTGCAGCTCAGAAAGCGAAGTCGAGGAGAAAAGCAGGATCAACAGGGAAGCAGCAAATCAATGGGATGGGGCAGCACAGAAGGCAAAGGGCGGTTGCAGAGTGTGAGAGTGAGGCGGCCAGGGGAAGCCACAGTGGTACTTACAGAGGATGAGATAAAGCGAGAGATGGAGCTGTGTGAAAACGAATCTGGTGGTTATGAAGGAATTTATCGACAGAAGTAAAATCTTAAATTGCAAGCTTAATGTCAATCTGGTTTATAGTTTTAGCTAATGTAAACCAAGGGTGATAAATGCAGAACAGATGGCAAGAAGCAAGTTTTATAGACAGCAAATCACCACTATCTGTGGAATGGACACAGTACGGGGACAGCACTCACTCCTAGGGCTCCAGCCTGCTCATCAAGGGCTCTCGGTGTGGCAGCCCTGGATAGAATGTGCCTGTTCTCAAATTCTCAATCAGGAGAGTTTCTCTGGTGTTCAAAAGGAGAATCTGTTGGCACATTTGGCAAGATTTGCCTATTTTATTTCAGGAGAATCAAATCATCTCCTGATAGGAACATTGTGGTGATGACTTTTAAAAAGCAGATGTACCATGCCAGTTTAATGGCAAATCTCTTTCCTCAATTTTCTCACCAAATATGTGTTTCTGCTTTGGAAAACTGGAAATGTTTGGACAAGTACTATGTTGTGTAGGTTGCATTTTTTGTGAGGGCTGTATTAGAGGGAAATCAGATTGGGAAGTTTCCTCTCCTACCATCTCCTCCACAACTGGTTACTCTACAATATTTAAAAATTGTGTGGTTGGTAGGATACAGCACAGTGACACATGGGTAGGTGCAGGGTGAAATGCTTTGTTATGACTCCCAAAGGAGAGAAGGCTGCTGACAGTGCCACTAGAGGGCTGTACCCAGGGCCAGGATGACAGTGAGTGGGAAATGGAGGAGGTGACTTACTACAGCAAATAGGTTGGGGGGACCTAGGTTTCACGGGCTTCCTGCCTAATATGAAAAATTCCTTGTGCTATCTGAGACAAGATGCTGTCCCTAATTGTTTGATATCTGGCTGTGGGAAGGTAAGGTTTTGTGTCAAAGGCCCAGAAGAATGGAAGTAAGTAAGAAACTCATTTGGGGCTTAACAAGTT
The DNA here is from genome assembly GCA_004026965.1 of Petromus typicus. NCBI lineage: Eukaryota > Metazoa > Chordata > Mammalia > Rodentia > Petromuridae > Petromus > Petromus typicus. Next base: position 28,006 of record PVIR01003381.1, on the reverse strand, counting down.
GCTTGTAAGCCCTTTTGATGATTCTTGACTGTAACTTCACACACTGAATCAAGTCAACCCTTGTGAAATATTACATTATACTGTTAGGACTGTTAACATTTTGGAGCTTGAACCTTCAGGAATAGTCATTTTTCTCATGTTGTTTCTGCCTTTGAATTCTCATTTTTTATGGGATATAAAGACTTTTTGTGATAAGGAAGATATTTAAATTTTCATTCCTTTAGGGATCCTAATCGCTCCCTAACTACTCTATTTTTAGAAGTAATACCTTATCCTTTTGTTATTGTCTTTGAATTATTCTCCATATTTTTTTCTGTTGCTTCTTGCCTCCTCTTCCCTAATTTACTTATGCTTTTCAACTCTTACAGCTGCCATCTTAGCTCAGGGCTATATTATCTCATTATTATTTTAGTAACCCTTTTAAACCACTTTCCCTTCCTCTATAGTGGGGGCTTGGGGTGTTCAGCAAAATATGAACTACAGTCCAAATACAGCTCATTTGTGATTTTTTATAAATTCTTATTGGAACATGACCACACTTGTTTATATATTTTGCTTATGGCTTATGTTTAGTGTTTAACACAAGAACAAAATGCAGTCGCTTCAGTAGAAACTGTGGCCTGAATACATGAAATATTTGCCATCTACCTTTACAGGAAAAGTTTGTCAACTCTCATGTTTAGTACACAAGACCAGATTCTATTCACAATTCTGATTATGTTAGTCTAGGAGATAAGAGCTGCGGAGGAAGCCACGAAGTACACTAAACACTTCCCGAAAAATCAGGGCCTGACAAATCACCTAAATAAAACCCAGATCTGCGTACCCTAAGGAATAAAGCAGTGAAATCCCTCAGTTCTTCTGAAATGTAATTCTAACTATAATTTTCATTATGAAAGCTCATCCTCTTGGGTATCAGAAACTGTTCAGTCTTCAATCGGTTCAGTTCAGTGTTCCCCTCCCTCCCTCTGGGATGGAATCGATGCCACGTTTGATCGCGTTCATCAGGCTCACAGAGCTGCTCGGCGCTCACCAGGAAGGGGGCCTCACTTCCATTCCGGAGGGTTTGGAGTTTGCCTCTCTTTGCGTCTCTTTTGGCAGTTTGGAATTTACAAAGCATATGATCTGTCTCCCTCTTGAATCTATAACCGAAACTTCGTAGGCAGTTTCATTACTTCCAGCCCCTGCAAGTACACGTGTCCTTTCTGCTTTTCCTGGACTCGCGGAGCCATAGGGATATCGCGAGACTGGAAGCTCTTTCCTTTCCAGTATCTGATCCCAATCATTTCTTCACGTGAGTCTTGCTGACTCCTGAGCAGTGAGCCTAAACCTGCTTTTGGTCTCCAATCCTAAAAACATCTGTCTACTGGGTGTCTTCGTTCTCCTTAGAACTGAGTTGGCCCTGAGTCTCTGTAGACGGTTCTATTTTGCCCGAACAATAGCATCTAACGGATTTCTGTTTCTCTGTAGCGGTTCTCCATTGTGTAGCCTGGAGCTTCCTGTCTCATAAGCAAGAGAAGCCTCAGGGGCTGGGAGTGGCGAGGTTGTTTCCGTTCACCATAAGCTGACACCAATTGCAGTGGTACACACGACTTCTTCCTGTTCCTTACTGAACAGAAAGGAACTTAAAATTCAAGATTCTGTCTACTCTTCTTTGGTGTCATGACTTCCTTGAGCAGATTTTGTAGATATGCAAGGATAACACGAGTAAACAATCTAATAATCATGCTCCAGCTTTTTTGCTTATTATCATATTTGTCCTTAAAACAGCAGTGACAGGTACAGATTTGTGCTTCCATTAGGAAGGTGAGGAAAGGCATCCAGCTGAATTAAGTGGTGGAGTGAAATATGAGTTCTCGTCTAACAGAGGTTCCTCCCTTCGGAAGTGTGAATATAGTGTGAATTTTACACTGGGGTTTGGCGCTCACATCTGTTCAGTTCTCCTTCCTTGCTTAATGTCTACTCTGTAGTCTACTCATCTTTCTACTTCTTTTAGTTGTAATGACTTTATAGCTTTTGGACTCTATGCATTATGAAATCACAAGTTAAAACCCAGACTAAAGAACTCTATACTCTCATGTGTTCACTTAATCATAGACCAAATATTCACTGGTCCACTAAGTGCAAAACAATGTGTTAACCACTGCAACATGGACCCTGCAGCCAGAAGTACGTAATAGCATAAGAGAAAAAGACATTCAAAGAACCTTCAGCTACACAAAACATGATGCTAAAACAGTGTGCAAGGAATTTTTCTGTGTTTCTACAGAAGGATATTTAATATGTAAAGGAGAATAAAGGAAGGTTTCACAGAAGAGGCAATGTCTGAACTGGACCATAAAGGATATGTGCTGATGTGACACTGCTTCACTCCCAGGTCTGATGACAAAATAAGATATGCAAGAGCCTTTCAGGTAAGAAAAGACACTGAGAAGAAGAAAAATTTGGTCTTTATCTGGTTTTCCAAATAGACTGAGATGTTAAAATTATGGGAGAGGTTATGAGTTTCATCACACAGTGTAAGTCAGGACTGGAACATGAAGAATGCTGAATACTTGGCTGAGAAGAACATTATCCTGAGTAAAAGAAAATCACTGATGATTTAAGAAGAGAGATTTCACCGTCCAACCTAAAGTCAACACATTTGGTCATTTTACCACAGGATTTGTAGACATAGAGATTGTATCTCCTTGCTCAAAATTCAGTTACAAAAAATTATTTGTATTTTTAAATCCACTATTTGCATTAATCTTGCTTTTAATAAAAATAAATCAGACTGATATTCACATATGAGATATTAGAACAGAGATTATTTCTGCTTGTTAATCTCTGATAGTTCTTTGATTCCTTTTATAAGGATTTTGTTATTTTGCCTTTGGATAATAATGGATATGTCAGAGTAAATGTGCTACAACTACCTGAGAAGGACTTACCTGCTGGAGATAATGGTGATGCTAGGTTTTGAGATGACATACCCTCTATCCTTCTTGTGAAGACTGCTTATTACTACATCTTCTTTTCCTTCAGGTAAATGATGGGATATATCCTATTGGCTTTTGATTGTTCTTCCAGGAAAATCTTTATGAAAACTTTTGCTCTTTTGAGGACAGAGCTCAAGAATTATTAGGCTGGAGGATAGTTAGCAAATGATCCATCTATTTTTATTACAGAATGGGAGGAAAAGGAAAAGAGGATTAAACACTAGACTGACAGATTTCCACCTTGAACCTCACCATTGGAAATAGAGAGATACATATCCTGGCTCTGTACTATGTAAGGCATTTGGATTTACTTGTTGGTTTTTTTTGTTGACTGATTTATCAGAAAACACTGACTGTATGCCAAAGACTGGATTTTGGATGAAGATGAAATTCGACTTGGGTCACATCTATTGGTTTTTAAAATCAAATTTTAATGGTTGATTGCTGATGTACTTAAAAAATGTTCTTCATATCTAACATGGTAAAAATCACACTAGATGCTATGGAGGGTATAAACTTGCTTGAAATTGACATAAACAGTTGATTCAAACATATGCAGTCTGTATTTGCTAATCATGTAAATAGAAACCGAGGATAAACTTTATGTGGTCTTTACAAGGTCAGAAGACAAGGCGTTTTCTGCTTTCTGTGAACCACTGATTAGGGAACTCCCCATGACAAAGTGGTGGCAACCAGCCTATGCTGATGTGACACCTACTGCTTCACTCCCGAGTCTGATCAACCAGAAACAATGTCAATCTGTTTATGGTTAAATAAAAGTAAGAAATATCTTTCATTTATACTGAGTTACAGTCTGATTGGTTAACAAGTGAATACAATTTCCATGCATATGTAGAGAGATGAGAAAATTAGTTATGGTTAATCTTAGTCCATTAATTATTTCCTGTACCTGAAGACCTCTGGGGAAAGCTGTGGCTTCACAACACGGTCCCAGAGTGTTAAATTTTGCTCTGGATTTCCTGCATTTGCTGAAGATGAGTAAAATTGGATGGCTCCCTGTTGACTGTGCATCTGAGGCAGCTACTGTGTGTTATTTCCCCAGAGGAAGAATTCTATAGCATCCTGCTTTTAGTCAAATTATGCTTCTTTCTCCCCAAAGATTTTCACATGCAAATGGATTAGATAAACTGTCGGAGTTCATAGTGACAGACTTCTGGGAACAGCTAAATATCCATATATTTCTTTAGAGATTATTTTTAATTATGGAATATTTTAAGCATAGAGAAAAGCATAAAAATAATATAATAAAGACAATTGATTTTGTGCTTAGATATAATATATATTAACACTTTGCCATATTATTTTGCCTCAATCTCTCTCTTTCTGTTTTTAAAGGAATATAATAATTATTTATATAGCTAATTCTTCCTCTTTACATCATTTTCTTCTCTCCAGCTTCAAAATCAGTTAATATTCTGAAGTTGCTTAGTTTCATGAATACATACATTTTTACTTGCTTTGGAGATATTGAGGAATAAAAATTAGTTATGGTTTATGATTATATGTAAGTTTTGTCACAGCAAGCCTCTCTGTATTGCTTTTCAGATTTAGCATTACATCTCATTTTTGCTTTGTTTTGTTTCATTTTTTTCAGTTGGGCTTTGAATACCCTATGCTCCCTTACTGGTCTCAGACTGTAGAGATCCTCCTGCCTCAAGCTCCTGAGAGCTGCGATTACAGGTATGTGTCACATTACCCAGCCGAGCCCTATATTTCAGAAACTTAAGCATCTTGATCCAAGTAAATCTCATATACTCACTTTATTTTATCGCTCCATTTAAATTAGTCTTTTTATTTTATATGTGTGCATGTTTCTCTGGGAACACATGGGGTGTGAGATAAACAGATTCTATCACCCAAAATCAACAGTTTGTGATACACAACGAAGTTCAGTTCTTGCTCGTATTACAATCCAGAGTAAAGGTTGATGAAACATTATTTTGGAAGTGTCTGTGAAGGGTGTTTCTGAAAGACATCAGCATTTGGACTGGTGAATAAACCCCAGCAGACAGCCATCCATTCTGTGACTGGGGCTCAGCCACCTCTGAACAGAACAAAAAGCTCTAGGCAGTGTGGGTAATTCTCTGGACTGGAATCTGTACAATTGTTCCCTAACTCTCAGGCCCTCATCCTGTTTTGCATCTCTCTCTACCGCCCCCCAAAGTACATATCTTATTTGCTCTGCTTCTCTAGAGGACCATGAATAATATAGGTCACATGACCCAGAGACTCAGTCTTCTTCCATCTTTGTTTTGCTCTTCATGCTCAGAATGCAGCTGTCGGATGTGGAAAAGAGCCCTCCTAAAAGCTCCAGGTTGGAATTGTATATAAACCACTGCTGCTCTTCTTGGACAGATAACAGATTTCTTGTTTATGTGTACTCTGGGGGCAGTTATCTTTACTATAGAAGTCATTCGTAGTAGAAGTAATCTTTAGCCTCTTTTTTTTATGGCAGCTTTCGTACATTGGCTTGGACTATTATAGATGATAAAAATTTTCCTGTCGTTCTTTTGTGTAAGTCAAAGTGGAGTCTGTGTAGCCACAAACACAGTGTGCAGTACATGGTTTAATACCTCAGACCAAATAGAGCAGCATAAGAAAACATTTTAAAAATCACTAGTGTTTCTTAAGGGAGACCCCAGGACTTTGCAGGCTTTGTTTAGCTTCTTGGGTCTAGGGTAGAATGGCTAATCAGGGCTAAGACAAATACTGCAGGCTCATCTCTCCTCACTGCTGAGATCCTGTTGACATAAAGCCTTAATTAAATGTTGTTTAAGTCAAGCTGGTTTGGCCTAAGCCTCAGTGGTGAGATTTATCAGGGTGACTGACCAGTGCTACACATGTAGAAAAATTGGCTAGCAGCAAAAACAACCTAGAAAAAAGTGGATATTTTTAATGAGTCTCTGACATTTCTGCACACAAGGCACTGATAGTCATGATTTTGCGGAGCAAAGGACAGTCATGTTAGTGTCTTATGCAGGATTAGGTTTCCTAATTACACTCAGGCTTCTCCTCTAACTTTAACCAGCTGTGTGTGTAGGTGTCCTCTCATCCTTTTCAAATCTCCTCATGGCAACTGGGGCTTGGGGAAGTGGCATAAAATGCAGCTACTCTGGCAATTCTTGTTACTGTGGGTAATAAACACCTCTGCTTCTGATCCAGAAATTTTGTTTGTCAGAAGATGTGTGATGGCCGATCATGGCTGGCTTGAGTGATCATTAACACACACTTCTTGGTAATCTGTGTGGTTCATGGTGGGGGGACCTTGCTGACAGTATCTGGTCTCTGATCCCTTCATTTCAATAGTTTCCCTGTGCCCTGCTTTCTAGATGCCAACAATCGAGCAATTTTCCTCTGCTCCACTCTGCTCTTGTGCCAGAATGTTTCTGGTTGAAGTCAGCTGATCATGAACCAAAACCTCTGAAACTGAGCCAAGTAAACTCATTCTTTAAGTTGTACGTAATGGGTATTTGTCTGAGCATTTGAAAAGTGACTAATACAACATTCATGATGATGTGTCATACCAGGCTAACTTATGGCTTCCAAATAAGATAAAATGTCAAATATTTAAAAAATCTTGCCAATGGAAAATGAAGGTAATGTAACATGATCAAGAGCAATGCTCATTTTTGTTATTTAATATATTTTTATAAGCACAGAAATTTGGCTAGACTTGATTACTGTTAGGTGTTTGAAAGTCTGAAGAGCTATGATTCCACTGGGCAGTGCCCTGTCTCTTGTTCAACATAACCCACTGGAATGGTTATTCAGGAAACATTTGTTTTTCTGGTCAACATCTTTGGTTATCTTTCTTTGACATGTCCCTTTTAGTCTGTCTTGAGACCCTCTGCTGCATTTCTTGAACAGTAAATGAACAGTAGATTCCTCAGGAGAAATTTGAGGAATCATCATTTTCAAAAGGACAGTTCTATCTTGTGACTCATAGTTGAAGACATAAAAAGGGTTTTAAGGGTTTTTCCTCTGACAAGGAAAACCCATGCTTAGGGCAGCCTCTGTTTCAGTGGGTGACAAGTCAAGGCAATTCTGTCCATTGGAGTTGTCTGAGGAACATCAAGGCAGTACAAATTTGTACTTTATTGCTTACCCAAGGAATAAAGAGATCAGAAGCTAAGCAGAGGGCACTAACTCAACTCGCCCAACTCTAGAACTCTTTGCTTTTTTGAATATTGGACTGGTTGTCCTTTATTGGTGGGGAAGATGATATGCGGACAGACTTGGTTGCTAACGATACTTTTTCACAGGGGACTCTGCAAGGCTGGACTGGACGGTGGAGGCCAGTGAGTCTCCAGTGGAGAAAGGTCAGGAGAGATCTGCTTTTGCAGGGTCCCGGAGCATGACTATGACTGATGCATTTGCTCTTTGCTCTTCAGATGGTTCTTCAACTCAAATGCCATCCCTTGTGTACATGACAAGAGGCTATGGGTCAATCCTTGGAAGAATTGATTGACAGAATAAAAGCCCAAGTTCAGCAGGAAGACAGAGGGGAGGAAGACCACAAGAGACACTGAGGAGGGAAGCTGCTGTCCAGGCAGAGCAACCAGTGCTGCAGGATCTTGCTCTCCTACTTCACTCTCCTAATCTCTATGTTCACGCCATGTGGCTCAGGGCCTGTGAGCTGTTCCCTTGCTCATTTATTGATCCTTTTCCGGAACACTGAGTAGCACTGAGTTGGCTGGGATTACAGGTACCTCTTCTATCCCTAAGGCCAATGGAGGAAAGAACTCTTTTCCTTCCTGGTCACCCAGATAGAGAGTTTTAAGGGGCATTTCCTGCTGTCTTTTAGATTACAGCATTGCATGCATATTTTCTAAAGAAGCTGCATAATACTCATAAACTGTGAGGTTCTTAAATATTCCTGAAGTGCTGCTGTTACCTTTTCACACAACGTTTTATCCTCCCACAAAGTGCATTTTCTTTTGCATTTTTCAAGGCTGTAGTTCTCTAACTTTAAAAAAAGCTCTGCTATCAAGGGAACTTGCTTTTTTCTCATTAAGACCCTGAACCACAGGAGTGTCTGATTAAATTAACTGCAAGTTCCACAGCACAGGCAGTGCTCTGTTTAATCTTCAATTTTCTTATTCATACAGGAATGATAGCAACACTTTTCTCCCCTCCTATCCCATTGGGCCCTCTTGGCGTACAAACCCTTCCTTGTCGCTGGGTCTGAAAGACACGTGTCTCTTAAACTGAAGTCAGAGTAGATCGATACTGTATATCTTGGTGGACATTTGTTAGCTATAAAATAAGATATGAGCGAGAGAAGCAATGTATCCTACCGAGAAGAAAATATTTCATATTTTCACAGCCACATTTTCTGAGAAATAAAATGTACTCAAGTATTCAGTACATGGAAAGGAAGCATCCTACCTGCTTATTTCTTCCCTCCCCACCGGACTGTGCTATTCCTTGCCTATTTTATCTTCTCATTTTAGTTCTGCACTTCACCTTGTCCTCCCCTCCTATCTGCTCCTCTTGGAATTTATTAATCAGGTCATCCATCTTTACCACGTAGGCAGTGCCGTTACCACAAATCCTGCAGCTTCTCAGAATGACTATAAAGTAAACCTCTTTCGGAAGCCTCAGAATGGTGACTGGTTGCATAAAGTAGATTACGCCTGTCTGGAGTTCCCTGGAAATTGTTGTATTCCACTTATTACCTGTCTTTGAAATGAAAATATCAAGATAGTTTATCTTTGAAATGCTTCTCTCTAGACTATGAGGTTGAAAACTTAATGGTATCATGAATTCAGTTTAAAACAACAATCTATTTATTCAAGATACTCTCTCTTCAATATTATACTTCAAAAATGCTCTCAATAAAGCTGTACCTTTTACTTTTGGTTTTATGATATTAATGTATTGATACAAAAAGTAATTTATTGAGTCAAACATACACTTAGTGTTAGGAGAGTCAGAGTGGGAAGAAGGTGTGTGGGAAAGAGAGAGAGAGAGAGAGACAGAGAGAGAATTACTTAGAGAATTACTTTTTAACAAGGTTATAATCTAAAAATCTGCTTGAAGATGAAAGCATTTTAGAAATGTGATTTCTTCCTTTGTTTCTGTCTTTGTCTTTCTCAGATATATCCACTTGAGTGAAGAGGTCATCTATTTCTTTGACAATCCCACTTTATACCCTCCAACACTAAGACTTAACACAGATAGACTTAAGGCTGCTCACTTATTTCTTTCTTCTCACATGAGCAGTCAGAATTTGAGCAAATGTGGAGTCTATTTTATAATGTTTTGTTAGCAGCTGTTCTTCTTATGTGGAGATGATTCCCCTTCACTCCCTCCCCAGGAGATGCTTGGGAAGGTCTGGAGACATTTTCAGTTGTCTAAGTTTGTGCAGTCAAGTCTCACTGGCTCTCACAGATAGAGAATGGAGATACCAATGCATCCCCCAGAAAAAAAAATTTCCACTTCAAAGGTCAACAGTGTTGAGGAGGATGAACATCTTTTATTTACACTAACACGAATTAGTGACACAAGGGAAGCCAGGAGCAATTGGGTAAAAGATGAGAAGTAAACAGAAATAAATTAGAAAACTACTGAAGGCCGGACACACACACTCATGTGTGACATTTCTTTCTTTGAATTTTCATAGTTACCAGAAAATAATGATAATACTTCCTGCTTTCTTCTTATAGTCAAGTGGAGAATCTAAGGCCTAGAAAAGTACATGATATGCTTCAAGGCACTTCTTTCTGCATGAGTGCAATTCTAAATCCCCTGCTTCCTGTATTTGCATGAGTGAGCTCTGGGAAAGAATTATTTCATTTAGAAAATGGAAGCTTGTTTGGTATGTGTGTATAGTCATTTATTATATATAGTTAAGTGACCATACATTTCTGAAATTATTTTAACATTACATATTTGGAAAAAATTGTTCTTGTATTTTGTTGGGGTGTTTTTTGAAAATATGGTCATTTTCCTTTTCTATTTCCTAAAAAATTCATACTTAAGAAACTTCACCAGTCACCTAGACCTTGGGCTGTAGTGTATGATATATTACGTCAGGTGTCTAGACAGAGGACAGTGTGCCACTGGTTATGAATTAAGAACACTATGGACTACAGATGCTCCAGGCTGAAAGCTTAGGCAGAAAATAATGAGTTCCTGAACTGAAAATTATTGGACATAGAATGTTTTATCAAAAGCATTCTATCATTTTTTCTCTGGTTACCTTAAGGAATAAAATAGATTCTCAGCCATTGGCAACATTTAGAAAATGAACTTTCTTTCTTGAAATTCTTCCTTTCATTTACTTGGGTTTTTTTTTTTTTTTTCTTGTTTACAATCTCTTTTTTTAATTAGGTTTTTTTTTTTTTGAGACAGGGTCTCACTTTGTGGTTCAGGCTGGCCCTGAGCTCAGCCTCCAACTCACATCACAGCAATCCTCCTGCTTCTGCCTCCCAGGTGCAGGTGTGAGCCACCATGCCCAGCACTGTGATATGTGGTACTGGTTGCTGCTGGGCGTGAGTCTCCACATCCAGTATTGTATGTGGTTACCGGGGAATTGAACCTGGTCCCTTGCGCTTGTAAGACAGGCGCTGGAACCACTGAGCTAACTCCCCGGCCCTACAATCTCAATATTTGGTTAAGTAGAAAGGAGTGAGGCAAAACAATTCTTATTAAAATTTATCTTCATTGGGTGTTCTTCAACATGAACGCATAGTGAGAGAAAATGATCATTCCTTCTGATTGGCTTCTGACTTTCAAGAATCAGAATTCTCAGAAGTAGAGCTGGCATTTGCGAAACAGAAATGTATGAGTCTCATGGGAATTTTATTTTATGAAGCACAGAACTTTGAACTTAGTATTGCCCCATGAGACCTTCTTGATGGTGGTCATGTTGTTGATTGCTGAACCCATCTGTTCTGGATCCCAACTCATATCTATATTGTAGATTTTCAGTATTATAAAAGTGTTATTTTCCCAACTGTTATATATAGATATGTTAGATGTAGCTGTAAATAATTTTAAAGCATAAAGCCATTGCTACACAAAGAGAGTACAAGTTTGCATAGCAGAGGTTTTTAATGCTTTAAACATTCACCCTTTCTGTGTCTCAGGTTTTTATTGGAAAGGCAGAGATAATACTACATTTACCTCATTATGCATTCAACAATAAAATGAGGGAATATACAAAACTACTCAGTAAATTGAAGAAAAGTAAGATACTGTTATGTTTTTATTGTTTGTTCTCTGTTATACTTATTATTTTTGGCAGCTTGAGTCTTTGGACTCAACCTTTATCTTTTGAGGGACACTCTAAATCTGTAAATTTTGAGACAAAACTCTGCCTATCGCATGAATCTAGCACAGAGAAGTCAAACTCAGCAACAAGAACTAATCAGGTCAATAGATATGCATTGTTTACCTTATCTTGTGTTTAAACTCTTTTTAAAAAAGAGTTATATATCGAAAAGTGATTTCAAATAAAGATTAAGGTTTCAGATTAGTATTTCACTTGCATATTCTAGGAGTTTGGTAATCTTGTCTAGATCTTGTAACAGTATGAATTTACCATCATACTCTAAAACTAAGGTTCTTAAAGTATGGCCCAACACCAAATTTCCAACACCTGGGAATTCATTAGAAGATAAATTCTATGTGTAGGCCCTCATTCCATCCTTACACAATCAGAAATTCTGGAGATATGGCTGAGAAAAGTGTCTTTCTAAGCCTTGTCAGTGTTTCTGCTGAACACTAGAGTGAAGACCTTCTACTGAACAATGTCATGGTCAAAATTGGTTCACTGTCTGCTTTCTGGGCTTGCCTAGGGTCAGGACACTCAATGTTGTATCTACCTATTGTAGTGCATTTATCAAACCACAGTTTATTTTCCTGTCCCTTTCACTATTGCTGGCTTTTCTTTCTTTCTTTCTTTCTTTCTTTCTTTCTTTCTTTCTTTCTTTCTTTCTTTCTTTCTTTCTTCTGTTTGGATTTTAAGTAACTAAGAAACACAGTACTTTTGAGGTTCTTAGCATTTTCACTCATGGCAGAAATTTGGGAAGATGATCCTTCCCACTCCCAAGCTACAGACTTCCCGCCATCCTTTAAGGATGTTTGATGGACGTGTTCTTAGGAAACAGTCTCAGTTTCCTCTATTTCAAAGCTAAGCAATTGCAAGCAGTGTAGAGGAAATGCAAATATGTGCTTTTATTTTGACATTTCTTCCAGCATTGATTAGATACCTTCTGATCTGTTTATTGTTTAGCACCAGAGTGTGAACATTTCTAGGATTATTCTCTCTTGCTTTCTTATTGAGGGATAAATTCATAGTCTAATGACTGTTACACTACGAAGCCAAGATTCTTGTGAGATTTGTAAATTAAATTTTCTTTCCAACTTTTGTTTAATATATTCAGTGTCACCTTGTACGGCAACTGAGATAATTTTGTGTATCCTATCAATTTGTTTCCTATTTGACATCTGTGTTTGTTTATATTGCTTTCAGAGGTGGTGAATTCTGTCACCAATTAATGTTGGTGGTTTTGAGTTAGAGAATATGCTTACAAATGAAAGTCTTTGCTTCTAAGTTGTGTTTTATTGTATCTGAATGTTTTCTAAGTAAATAGTGACTTTATTGAATACTTCAATTGGATAACGGAATCACGGGCTTTTGGAGCAGTGGGGCTTCCATGTAATTTTATTTATAAGACATTCCTTTGCTGCTGAATAGTGGAACAATTGAAAATACATTAATGAAGTATGTTTAAGTGACTGACTCAGGATGTTTCCTTGAGAAAATGAGTGGTTGAATTAAGGTAATTATTCAGTTTTAGTGTGGATGTTTTTAAGGACACTGTCCATCAAGATAGGATGATCAAGTTCTGGTCTTCAGGCTCATTGGAGAATCCCCTAGGGATCATGTAGAAACTATTACTTTAGTAGCTTTAGAATAGGAACTTGTAAAAAAGTGTTTCACACTCTCCCCAGGTGATTTTTAGTTTATAGATGCAGTTGGGAACCATTGTGTGAAGTCACACATTGTCTCCTCTGTGAAGCTCCAGAAGAGGCAACTTGTCGGTTCAGAAGAGCTGAAAATATGCTTTGCCAAAGCATCTGCTATATTCTGATCTTGTGGACATCCAGTGTAAATCTTACAACTGATTATCCTTTTGTGATGTGAGCGTTAGAACGTTCAGAGCCCACGTTGATCCCTCTTAGTCTGCATGAGGCTGAATATTTCTAGAACATATTTTATTATATATAAATACATATTTACTTCTAGCTTTTACATTTGTCCGATTTTTAACTCTGCTATCAGTTTGTATTTAATTTTTGTGTTATTTTAAATATTTTTTCATGTCACAATGAATATTTTACTGTACAGAATAGGGTAAAAATATAATAATAACAAAATAGGCCATTAAAGAAGCTATTTCAGAGAGTATTAATTATCCTAAATTAACTGCTGCTGTACTTAGAATTTTGTTTTCTATATGAAATGTTATGATAGTAAAAAATGAAACAGAAACGTGGTTGCAGAGTATATGGAATTACATGGTATATACTTCATTTTATGAGTTTCATAAGTGGCATTATAGTTTAAAGACTTAGAAAAGACCTGCAATAAAGATAGTAAAAAAAGGCTTTGACTCAGTATTTTTCAAACTTATCAAAACTACACACCCCCACACACAACCTGAATACTTGTTAACTTTTCCAGAACAATATTTTATTTGGAAATTATGTGTTATTGCTATGCTTGCAAGCACTGAATGGAAATATGGGTGAATGAGAAAGGCTGTTGTGTTGGTTGAAGGGAAATGATCAAGTATAGTTGATAGAAATTGAGTTAAGTGAATAAACTTTAGAAAAAAGCACCAGTCAATTGTCACTTGTGAAGCAACAGACACAATAAAAAGAAAGAGAAGATGATAGCATATTTGTACTTTTGCAATTTCTAGAGCAAAACAACCAAAAGCAAAACTTTGAAGTACAATAAGTGAAGTGGAGACCCTGAGTGTTATGGGCTGAATATGTTATGTCCCATAAAAAAGGTATCAAAGACTTGGTATATGATGGGATTTGGAAAAGGGATTAAACTTAGGGGCTCTCATTTTATCAGTGGAACAGTTTGATGGTGACACTGGGAGAAGCTGAAAACTAGGTGATCTTTAGTTGCAGGAGTGGATCCTAAGGGCATGGGCTAGAGCCTTGGGGACTATACCGGACCTGGGCCCTTTTCTCTGGCTCTCACATACCTTACCTTGTGTCCACTTTTGAGCAGCTTTCATCTGCTATGTCCTCCTACCATGGTATCCTGCCTTGCTTCAGCCCCAAAGTAAGCAAAGAGTGAACTGAAACTCCTGAAACCATAAGTTAAAATACATCCTCATTCTTGAATTGATTTATGTTAGGTATTTCACAGAAGTGTTGAAGTATCACTGTGGTTCTTCATCTTCTGGATGCATGTGGTAGTATCATAAAGTATTACATGAATAAAGTAAAAACTTACCTCTTCCAATGATCTGGAGAGAAATATCGATGAATATGTATCATAAAGAGTTAAATCAGTGGGGGAAGAATTGCATTTAACTTAGGAACTTTGGAAAAAGTTAAATTTTCCTCAAGGACATGTGATCTCCTTAGATTTTGTAGATATCCTGTCTCTCGATCACTTGCATCAAAATGTATTAGGGTCACTTCAGGACTCGTGACTGCAGCATGATCCAGGAATTCTGGGACTCAAGCAAGAGGTGGTTTGTGGAGATATGCAGGTTGTGATGCCCTCTATGTTCCTTCCTGCTGATTGGGATACACTACCCAATGTATTCTGCTAACTTGGCCTCCTTTTCTGTGGGGGTTTCCAGAATATTCTTTGTATTCTGCTTAGGATGTTTTTGTACTCAGTCAACCTTCTCCCTTCTTTTCCTAAGGCCAGCTATTGTGACCACCACTTCCCCACATACACTCTATCCGCCTGTGTAATTCTAATAAACTTTGCTATCAGCTGTCACTTGGTAGCCCTGTCAGTTATATAACTGATGATCCATCCACAACTGTCCGCCACCAGCTGGTAGTCAGCTACCACCCACTAGCTGATAGACTCGTTGTTTGTCCCCACTGTGCTCCCAGTTGCTTTCCCTATCAAGGGAAGGACTCAAAAAGAGTGTGAATAAATTAGTCCATAAATATCCATGTTGCTTTACTCTTCCTATATGTATCTTCTTCTTTAACTGAGTTTATTGGTACATTTTAGATATACATTATGATCATATCCAGCATTGAAAATTTTTACCTGCAGATGACATATATTGATTTTCATTTTACAACCCCCATCCCTTATTACATAAACTCTGTTATCATTTTTTGTTTTTACCATCAAATTTATTCTTTCACTTCTTTACTTTGTCTTACTTCTCCTTTCCCTTATCTGTATCTTTATGATAAACGGAACAATTTTATTATAGGAAAATTTTACTCTGTTGAAGAAAATGTTACATGAAATGCAATATTAATTGGTTACTCATTTATTTTAGCTCAGAGTCCAGTTTAAATCATGATAAACATTATCCTTACCTTAAAGAAATAAAAACTTGACAAAACTAGGGATAAACAAACCTAGAATAATTCAGTTGGAAATAGCTAAAATGTAAATATATGAACAGTGATAGAAAAATATGACTAATGTTTAAATTTTAAAAATTATTCCAGTAGGACCAAGGATTTAGCTCAGTGGTGCCACACCTGTCTTGTAAGTGAAAAGTTCTGAGTTCAATCCTTGATACCAGAAAAAAATATTACAGTAAAAAATACACAGCTATTAATCCCTCTCAGAAGTTGCCCTCTCCTATTTTGAACACATTTGTCCTGTCCTTGAACTTTCTGAAGTACTTTTGGAAACCTTATTCTGTGAGTGTCTCTGGATGTCTTATTGTGGTTGCTCCATGCACTCATTTGGCTCAAAGCATTTACCTGACTTTGTCACTTGTTCTTTAGAGAAGAACAAAAATTTCACAGTGTCAGATGCAATGAATAAAGCAACATGGATACTTTTGAAAGGTATCACACTCCTATTATATATTTTTCTACTGATAAGAAAATATCATGTCAACAAAAGTAATACTAGTCAATAAAAAGTTCTGCAAATTCTGTGGCCCAAACCAGTGTGTGGGTTGAAACAGATTTGGTAATTACTTGCAAAGTAATTCATCTAGTAATATCTGAAAGTCAACTCTATAATCAATGTTTCATTATTAAACTGATCACTTCAACCCAGTCTTAATTAACTGAGAATCTTCTGTGTCAGTCTTTTATAATCAAGAAATTCTATTTTTTTGTCAGGTTATCTCTATTAAATTGATAAAATATGTATAAAATCTCTTTCAAATTGTAAGCTTTTGTATAAAAAAGCATAATTCACTGAAGTAAGATTTTCTAAAGAAATCTTGGTTATCTAGCATCTTCCCTGAAACTGTTAATATTAATGCTTAATACACTCTGATTTAAATAATTTTATATGTAACTGGAATTAAATACAGTTCTAACTCTAAAAGTTAGATAGATGAAAACAGAGAGAAATTCAAAATTTGAGTTTACTGATTGATAGAAAATTTGTCCAGAGTAGGAAGCCAGTGACTCGGAATGTTGCTTTGACTCAAATCCTCAACTTTTATTGTTCCTACTTCCATTCTTTACAGATAAGATGGGAATTAAAAATAGATACCACACAACAAATGAAGTAAAATAATTATGTAACAGCATATGGATTGTATTGGTCAATAAAGATTTCTTTTCACTCTCTAGATCCAACATGCGCCATCTGACACCTTCCATTTCTTCATAGTCCAGAGGACTCAAATTAATGGGCTATATGTTTCTTCTAACTCAGAAAAAAGCTACTAGGAATAAATATTATAATTTGTAGAGCTAAGTCACTGGCCTATGCAACAGACTACAGTAACCTGCTATTCCCAGATCAAGGCAGAAAACTTTCACAAGACCTTTACCAACTCCAGGTGAGGCAAAATGCACAAGCTTTCCAAGAGCTTGGAAAGAGAGCAAAAATGGGTAAAGTTGATCACGATGTTGCTGGGGATGGTTTCCTGTCATCAGTGTGGTGTTACTCTCCTCTTCACCACTTGCCATCAGCTATGAATACTTTCAACTGGGGCTAGGAGTAATTTTATTTCTCAACATGGATTGTCCTGTTATTTACTTTGCCTCTAGCTAGCCAACAGTTGATAGGCAAATTTCTTACCTTCTACAAACCTAATTTTATAAAATAAAACATTAGATTAGGAAGACTTTAAAAGATTTACCAAGGTAAATATTGTATGACTTCACCAGAAGGCAAAATCAATCCTTCTCCTTAGATTAGTTTGCACTGACTGAGAAGGAAACGTATGTCCTGGAAGACAGAATCCAAGAATGAGGAGATAAGCAGCAGAGGGTGACTGGAGCTGAACAGGAGAGATATTAAGGATGAGATATTGATGTAGAATTTAGGCTCTAACCCAAAAATCCAAAGGCAGGTAAGAAACAGTGAAAGGATTGTCAAATTGAGCATCTTCAGATTTTACACATTTATTCATTGGCCATGAAAAACATTTACTTACATCAAGAATCAAATACTAACTCTCTAAAATGTCAGTGAAATATCTGTAGGGCTTGTATTTTTTGATTTGGATCATAAGATCATGATTGTTACAAATGTCCTTCTCCAAAATAACCAAACTGCACCATGAGAATTTCCAAAATGGACTAACGTCTCATCAGTTCAATTAAAAAACCCCACACATTACAGAAATCTATACAAGCAATTATCATGGTAAGGTGTGTTTTTAAGAATTCCAATCACTTTCATCATTCTAGCTTGAATTTTAAATCATGCACACTCTCCTTAAAGGATGGTTTTCTAAAATAGGCCCATTAGTTCAAGAATACAGGTATATAGATGTAATGAAGCAAAAAAAGACAAGAGCAAATGTATGGGTTTGATGTGCCTCTGCTGAGGAATAGAAGAGAGTGGAAAAGAATGTCAAGGTCCTGCAAAATGACTATGCACACAAGCAGAGGGAAGACTGTTTACAAGTATCTATCTGTTTATATATTTACACTGATGCCTTTGTTGTCACCTTATCTAATAATTTTCTTGATCATCTGTCACATATGGGAAATGTGCCTGCAGGTAGAACTCATCTAAAAAAATCCAAAATGAGAGATGGAGAGCGATTCGTAATCAAGTAGCTTGAGAACTCAGGTCCAGTCCTGCCACGATATGGAACTGTTTTGTATTTCTGAAATTTTCTGCTACACAAGCCACTAATTTTGTTTTCTTTTGTTAGGTTAGAGCTAGCTTCATTTTTTCCAGTTGTATTAAAAAATCACTGACTTATATATGGATGAGAATTATTGGGAAGCCTTTTGGTAGGAAACAGCTTCAGCAAAATCATCTCAGTAGAAAAATCTCAGAATTTATTTAAACTAGAGAATGCATTAAATGCAAGTTAGAGAGGAAAATCCTTTGAATTTCCTCAGGAATGTAGATTTTATTTTGTAGGAAAAAAGAATGGTGAAAAAATTTTTGAGTAGTAAGTGAAATGTATGAGCTATGCTTTTTGAAGAGTTTCCTAGCATAGAAAAAGTAGGAAGATTTATAATGGGGAGATTTAGGAGTTTATTATAAAAGAGAAAACATGCTCATCACTAATCAATCATTTTGGTAGTGGATAGGAAGTCTGATTATATGTGAAGTAGAGTAGACAGGAGGAGAAAGTAGGATTTATTCTGAGATTTCAAGCTTTTTCCCTGTCTAGTGAAATGGTAGGCATTCAATAACTGGGTTTGAAAGGTTGGTTACACAGATGAACAGAGGCATTCTACTGGCAAATTATTAAATATAGATGAAGAGTATATTTTGATGGTAAGGTAGGATTGTGCTAAATCACTTAATACTAAACATATAGAAAAGAGAAAGCATATTTCCAATCATTCCCTGGGAATCAAAGCCCAAGTGACAACTTATCAATGTGGCTGAAACATAAATGGTGATTATGGAAAGTAAATAATTATCTTCAATTAAACTGATGAGGCTTATATTTATTTATTTTCCTAGTGCTGAGGTTCAAATCCAGGACTTTGTGCATGCCAGGCAAGTGTTCTGACACAGAAATTCTCCCAGCTTTGATAAGTTTAGTTTAAAAGAAACTCTAAATCTTCTCAAGAATGAGGTCAATGTGTATTACTTTAGCCTTGAGCACACACTGGCAACCTGTAAGGGGTAGATCAAGATTATAGGAGATAGTTCTCTGGGTTGAAAATCAAACATAGTCTCTCCCTTTCCTCCTCCAATTCCCATCTTTGTGGTGTCTTTCCCTTTCCTAGGCATAGGGAAAACTTGTTCTTCAGGTTGTTTAAAGCACAAGCCATCCACCTCTAAACCTTCAGTTTATGTTCCATTATGCTATAATGGCTAAATTATCCTTCCTTAGGAGCTGCCTAATTTTTCAGAATTGCTCTCCTTTCTACTCTTCTTCAGTCCTTTTCATTCATTACTTGTAAAGTCTGAGCAAAGATTTTATTTTATATTTTAGGACGAATTATAGCTAGTTGTCAGCATTTGTATTGTTCATTTGGCACAACGATTGTTTAATCAAACACTCATCTAGATGTTACTTATTAAAATCAGATCACATTAAGGAAAAGAGATGACTATTGATACTGTGTGCAGGTCTCCTTTAATCAATTAGAGTCCTTAAGAAAATAAAGATGTAAATGAGTCTTAGAATTGTATGTTATATATTGTGAAATAGAAAACGCTCAAAGTAAAATAAGGTGCAGGGGAAAAATGATGAGGTTATAACAAAAAAGAAAGGAAACAAATTTTATGTATACGGGGGGGAGTAGGGTGGGTAGGGCTATGGGAAAAAATGAGAATTAAGTTGTGTCTTATACTGGTACAAATCCCCATTGTGGAGTGCAGTCATGATGCGTGTATGTAATGTACCAATAAAGGGTTCAATAAAAAAAAGAACAAACACAAGTTTCCTGGAAAAGGAAGAAATTGTTCCTCAAGAATGCAACATAACCTCT
Source organism: Petromus typicus (assembly GCA_004026965.1). Classification (NCBI taxonomy): domain Eukaryota; kingdom Metazoa; phylum Chordata; class Mammalia; order Rodentia; family Petromuridae; genus Petromus; species Petromus typicus. The sequence goes on along the minus strand of PVIR01003381.1, from coordinate 7,937 downwards.
TGCTGTAGTTTCCAGCCTTCGGGCACACTCAACACAATTTGAACTTGTTAGCCTACACTCACATAAGCCAAGTCCTTGTCTGTCTATGTCTGTCTGTCTACCTATCCTCTCATCTGTGCATTATTGCTTCTGTATTTCCAGAAAACTCTGACTGATATAAACTCTTTTAAGCTATTTTTGTGGTGCTGTGATTGGATAACAGCTGAACTTAAGTAGCAACGGTGTCCATTTGTGAGAAGGTACGATGCATTTTGAAGAGAAATTTAAATTTGCCTTCACAGTATAGCTCAAAGGAGCTGACCTTCCCCACCTGTTCAAAGTGGTCCCTAGATTTAGGGGCTTCTCTTGGGGAGTAATCAAAAATGACTGAAAACTGAATGTGTTGAAGATTTTTAACAATGAAGGAAGCTTCTCAGATGAAAATCAATACATTGCACTTGGACTTAGAGATTGGAATGAAATCTTGAACATTATTTCCTCCAACTTTTTTATTTCAAAGATAGTAAGATATTTCACTTAACATTACATTCTCAAGTTGCATCACTTGTTATGATTGCCTCAGTTTATCTTTATTTATGGTAGAATACTACTACATCATGTATAAACACATTTTTTATTCATTCATCTATTGATGGACACACAGTTTCCATGATATAGCTATGATTAGTAGTGCTGGGTACACATGGGTAAACATGGCTATTCGTGTATCCCAGGATTACAATTATTTCAGTACCTTTAAGAAAATATATGGAAGAGGAAAAATCAGGTAGAATGGAATTCCTATTTTTAAGTTTTTGAGGAATCTCTACCCTCCTTTCCATATTGGTCATGCTGATTTATGTTTCCACCAGTAATACAGAAGAGTTTCTTTATCCTCACGTTCTCACCAGCACTTGTTGCTACTGAATATGATTGGTTTGATGATAGCCGTTCTTCCTGGGGTAAGATGGTATCTCAGTAGTTTTAGTTTGCATTTCTGTAATGTCTAGAGAGATAAACTGGAAACAGGAAGAAGCTCAAAAAACTCCCCAAGTCATCTGTTACATTGTTCCAATTCTACTATAAGAGATATGCTAATTTATTTTATTTATACTACTAGTTTCTCAGTTCACTACAAAAAAAAGTATGCCTTTTCACTTATTTCTCTTGTTAAGAGGGAGTCATGAAGTGTACTTCAGTAACATTGTGGTTATTCTTTTAAGACCATGATACACAGTACATCAAGTGTTTTTATTGTCTCTGTCATGAGATTTTGTTTTGTTTTGTGCAGTAAAAAGATTTTGTTTTATTTTGTCCAGAAGTAAGAACAGTTTTTTTAAAAAACTTTTTAATTAATTTTGACTTGTGTTACATTAAAACTAAAAATTTAAAAATAAAAAGGAAAAATGAAATTGAAGTTCAAGGAAAACTGAGTATTCTGTTCAGTCAAAAATCACTCAGATAACACAGTAATCTCTTGAATCTTTTCCCATTTGAAGATTTTTAATGCTTACCTTTATTGTTAAACATTTGCTAAAGCCCATATAATATTTCATGATACGAATGGGCTAAAATAATGATGAATATTTAGCTGGTGCAATTTAGTTGCACTGGTGCTTTCATACCTCTTACAAGCATGCCCCACCTCTGAGCAACCTTTAGCTACGACCTTATCAACAGATGAGTGCACTGAAGAGAATAGTGCCCCCTTTACCTCTGAACACATGAGAGTTTTTTTCTTGAGGGAGCATTTTAGATCTAAAGCACAGCACATTGTATAAATGGAATATTATTTTAATTCACATTATTAGAAAAGTTGAAATTTTCCCTCTAATATTGCCAGTTGTATAGACTTTATGTGTATACTTTAAATATTCTGATATACTTTCCCCACTTTTAAATTGGAGTTCATACTCAATTGGAAGAAACTTAAAAATTGAAATATAGTGTACAAAATAATCTCAATAAATCGTGGGTGTTTTTATGATCATCAGTGTGGTCATGACTTGTGTTGTCATGGTCACTGATGTTACGTTGTCTGCTGCTAGAATAGCATCTCATACTTAGGGAGAAACTGTGAAGCTGACACTGCCTAGAGCTTAATAGCCTGTATTAGGCCGATCAAAGTAAAATATGTCTATATTTCTTTGGAAAAATGCTCCAAAGCATATTCCAATTATGCTGTTGATTTTTAAATATTTCACATGCATCTTTTATCCAGGCTATCTTCTCTCTGGAATAAAGTAAAATGTGGTTTATGCTTCAGGCAAATGTTTAATGGCCTGCAAACCATTCCACCTCTTTGGTTTACTCTTTAACCAGTCACTGGGATTCTTCCTTTTCTTAGAATTTATGGGAACTGACCTCGGAGAATGTATAAATTGCAAAGTGCTTCCTTTTTTATATAACATTTTACATTAGTCCTATTTTTCTCCCTCCAGAAAGTGTGAAATTACATATCTTAAATGAAATCTGTGTAGCAGGTTTTTTTTCGCGCTTTTTAAATATTTAGCACTACACAGTGTTTACTTTTTTTATCTTTCCTTCTTGAATATTGTGTTTTATAGGAGACTATCAGGGAGTTTTCTTTTTCTTTTTTATAGTGGGTCTCAAACTCTTGGGGGCTGGTGTTCATTCATTTGCAGGTTGCTGTACTTGGCTTCCTCTTTGATTGAAGAAATAGTATTTATAGCAGGTCACACGATCTAGCAGCCTTTAGCGAGGAAGGATGGGAAGAGATGACTCAGAAGTTTGGAACAGTGAAGGGCACTGCAAGTGAGAACTGGACAGCACACATCAGGCTACTCTTCCTGTTTGGTTACGGAAAGTTTCACTCATTCAAATGGGAGACGTCGTGTAATCTGTTGATCATTATTCCTGACACATGGTTGATAGATAACAAAATTGGTAGTTGCCTTCGTTATCACTGAGGGTTCTCTAGAAAAAATAGAAGCAATAGGACTTTTTTTACATCTGTTTACCCACAGAAGAGAGATTTATTTTAAGGAATGAAATATTCTTTCAAGTTATGGTGGAAGAATATTTCTGAAATTGGTAGGGCAGTCGGGAGTCCGAAATCTGTAAGATGAGTTTCAGGCTGGAAATTCAGTCTTTTTATGTTCCAGTTCGGGGGCAGATTCCTAGCACTGTGAGAAACCTCCGTCTTGTTAAAACATTCAGAGATTAGATGAGGCCTGTGTGCTCTATCCAGAGAGACCTCTTTTACCTATGGCCAACTAGCTGTCGAGCCTCATCATCTACACAACACATTCATAGCAACACCTATCGTAGTATTGGACGGAAAAACTATCCTAGCACAGCCAGACTGACGGATAAAATTGCATCATACCTTCCTTTTACACTCCTTTTTTCCTCACATGTAAATACAAATAAGCCTCTTTCAGGAAACGAGGAATCATTTTTTCTTTAGTTTTAACATCTAGGTCTCACGAACTGAAATGTAGAAAGAGTTTTGAATAAGAGAGAAAAAAAAAGTGTTGTGTTGCTGTGCGAAGTCAGAATAGCACCAGGAGAGGTGAAAGATGGTGCCCCTGCTTTCTTGATTTGGCCCAATTCTGTCAACTCCCTACGACTGCACAGCAGTAAGGACAGCAGTAGATTGGAGGACAGTAGGAGGGAATAATGGGCTCTCTCCGCACACTTTCCTGCTATAAAATGAGGGTACGATGGGCTAACGGAGGGAAGGCCTGCGGTCCATTCCCGGGAGCATCCTCTTGGAGCCCAAAGAAATGTCGGTGTCGTCCTCCAGGGCAGCAGTGCAGGTCTAGCCTGAGCCCTCCCCCACCTTGGTGAGAAGAGCACTGGAGAAATGGCCTCTGGGCACAGAAAGAGAACAGGCTTGAATGATGCAGGGGAGCTTATCGTGTGATTCTGGTGAAGCTGTTCAACCTTTTAGCAGCACCAAGTGTTTAGACATGTAGGAGGATAATAATATCAACCCCCAACCTATTAAATAGGGCAAATGAGTTAAAACTATGATAAATTTTAAATCCGTGTCAATCAGCAAATTCAAAGCACAGTAGTATAATTAGAAACTCATGATTACCCATAGAATCTCCTTGTGGGCCAAATTAACTCATATTGAAAAATTTTAGCACTTACTTTAATCTCAGATATAGCCTGGTTCAAATGAGTTGATTTTTGAATTCTGAGTCTGAAGGGACACCCACGTAGAAGATAGCTTCCTTTAGAGATGAATTGTATTGCTATTTGAGAAACTTGGTGCCAATCTTCCTGAGGTCATGGTCAACAACTTAAATTAGAAAACTTAAACTGGCAGTTCAGAAAGGTTCTCAAGGTGAGAATTTTCAATTCAGAGAATATGATTTTTCCAAGGAATTAAAGTGATTATTAGATTTATTGAATGCATGACTTTACTGTCTACTCTTACAAGGTCTACTTATGTATTATGAGGACACTTATTATGTGGTCACTTTAACTGCTTTGAAGTAAAGTAAGTGAGAGATACATCCAATAGCTAATTTTCACGATGTCTCTTAGAGCTGACATTTGGCTAGGGTATGTATTTGCCAGTACCTCAGTCACTGCCTTTTGAAATATTTCTTTATAGTGCTATTTATTTTGAGCAACACAAAACAAAGATACAGTAATCCCCTTCTGTTTAACAGAGACTTTTCTTTTTTCAGGCTGAGACTCCTGAGTCTCCCATAAAATTTCCTGTGTTAGTGTTTGCGGACAATAGTATAAATTACTTAAACATTTCCTGGGTTATTTACACAGGAGAGAATGATACAATATGGTAATAATGAGGGCAGTGAATCTTGGAAGCTGAAGAGTAGCTACATGAATCATAATTCTGAAGACCAAGCACCATACATTTGCATTGGTAGGCTGGTATTTGTTTAATGTGATTTTTCAGAAGTTATCAGAAAAGCTTTCCCTGTAATCAGCTGTAAGACCTCTAGGTGGTAGTTAAGAAGAATGTAATGACACTATTGATGCAATGTAGGTTGTGTCTTTGGCGGGGCTCCAATTTTTTTTCCAGTCTTTATTCAATATAGAGGAAAATTATTGCCTCATAAATGAAGAGAAATGTCCAGTTATTTCTTAAGTAGAACCCTATTAACTTTACCATTGTCACGAGTTCTTTCCACAAAATTAAAATCTTTTCAGCCTATGGCAAGGGACATGTTACATACCCTAGTTTAGTGAGCCATGGATAGTTATTTTGAAAAACATGTATTTCCTTGAAAGACTCAGTTTTGAATGAACTAATACTTAGAATGGTGTTCCCATTAACTACTGGATTTAGAGGCTTTTTTAAAAAAACCTTTCGTCCTTGTCAAAACTGTGAGCCCAGATACAATAAAATGAGCATTAATGATAAGAAAATTTCATAATTAAGGGAATTTGATTGTTGTAATGCATTACAATATTTCACCATAAAATCATAGAGTTAAACTTTAATTTATTTGGAAAATCTGGAAAGATATCCCTAGTTTTAACCTGAATATTTCTAGTGTGTATAATGTCTTTTTTGACTGTCATGAAAATTGTAATTCCCTTTCTGCTAAATAGGGAAATAAAGTTTTTACTCACAAGATCTCTGAACGGAGTTCATTTGAGAAAGCATGATAGTTCTTACCAAGCAGGACAAAGATCTTTTAGATTTTGGTCCATTCTGTTTGGGTTATATATTATCAAAAATGAGCTAGGAAATAATGTCAGATTTAAATATGAGTCAGTCTCCACAGCCATAATCTACTATCCTTGACTCAGACTGAGTCAAGAACAAAATGATTTCCAGCCATTTTTTTCATGTGTGTGTCTGTGGTTTGGAAATTGCACTCAGGGCCTTGAGCTTGCCAGGTAGGAACCCTCCTGCTGAGCTACATCACCAGCCCTTTTACGGCATTTCTACTGGTTCCTTAACTGAGATTGTTACATTCAGCAAAGTTGATACTGGGATTTGTATAACCCCGCCTGAGTTATTCTTCACTAATCTATATAAATAGAATATTTTGGGGGAGGGGGTACCAGGCATCAAACTCAGGAATTTGTACTTGCGAGGCAGGTGTGGCACCACGGAGCTACATCTCAAGCCCCCTTAGAAATAGAATTTTGTTAGATCACAAGTCATAGAATCTGAGCTGAGCTCCTTCAAGAGTGTGCTTGAAGATGAAAATGTTGATAAAGAATGAAATGAAACAGGTAAGAGAAAAGCTAATAAAGTATTTGTTAAAGAGTAAGCTAATTCTTTAGGTAACTGGGGATCAATGCACTGAGGAATTTTAAGAAACCAAGAGAAATAGTCTGAGAAATGTTCCCTGGAAGGACAGAGACTATGCATCATTAGGTGGAGGCTACCCCTAGGGGTGCAAATGGCCCATAGTTTGAGTTATGGCTGTGACATGCTAAATGAGTATTCACGGGGGATAAAAAAAAAATCCTCTGCCTAGAAATTAGCACTGAGATGAAGATATTCCCAATGAGATATAAGGGAGGTTTTCTTTGCATATGCTTGGGAAGCTCGGGAGTCTTTTCCCTGGTATAAATAGACATTCACTTTGAGGCTAAAGCAAAGGAGAAGATTGGTTTTTTTTTTTTTTATTTGTGAAAATTTTTATTTTGTGAGATTAATCCTGTACTTCTTGGGAGCAACACCATTCATTGAAATAATTTTATGAGGCACCAGATGTGTGATTGTGCAAATAAATGTATGCTTTGGAAGTATTAATATATTCAAAACATTACATTGTAAGGAATAGAAAGTGCACTATGTATAACTCCTAAAAGTTCAGGAAATTTTTCTCCAAAAGTGAATTTGCTTTTACTTAAGAAGCAAACCAGTAGTTGTAAACAAAGAATCTGTCAATAGAGGAGAATGGTATCTTATGTATTCTTCGTGGTAGATAGAGTCTGTAATGAATATTCACTAACTCTCGATCAATAAGCTATTTTTCCTAAACTAGAGTTGAAGCCCAAAACCGAAGGAAAGTAAACATTTTCTAATTATTCAGAATAATGACCACTGCTAACCTGTTTGACCACTATAAATATAATACTTTTCAGCAGAATAGGTGTCTACACTTTTAGTTTTAGGGTTTTTCACTACCTACCCAATCAAACTGGGAGTCTAACAATGGAGACTTGAGGCACTTACATGAACTGCAAAAAGAAAAAAAAAATTAAATTTGTTAGGTAAAGCAAAATTATATTGTACAATATTATACAGTTGCACAGAATTGGAGTGGACTTAAATGGTGTGGTGGCTGAGAAACTACTTCATGGATATAGAGTTGGCTCTGGATTCTCCTGAAGAATATAATGGCTACACTTCCATGCTTAAGCACACACACAAACAGATTTTTAAATTTGTGTGTCAGACTGAATTTTTGTGCTTTTTTATGATTGATGATGACATTTTCCTCTAGCACATCTTACAGATAGAATGCAATGTTGCCACTTAGTCATTTTTGCTATTTGATTCTCCTAAATAGTTAATTCAAGTAATTTTGAATCAAGGAAAGTTTTAGACTTTCTAATTCTGTAATTTAAATATTTGGTTGGGTTGTAAACATAAATTAAGTAGCTAATAAATTTCCTGTTTTTTTCTATGCTGCATAGATATGATATTTTGGATTTGGGATAAATCAGGCATTTGGATTTTCTTTCTTGTTTTCGTGCTTCCTTGCCTTCTTATTTTTATTCCCTTTTGCTCAGGCAACTTTAAGGGCATATATACAAGTATGTACTTTTTAAAATAAAAGGATCATTTTGATTACACTGGTGTGTGTAAGGTCAAAATACATATTGACCTCAACTTATAATTTTCCAGAATATCATTCAAAATCAAGATTCTCAGGAACTCTCATATTTAAAAAAATATTTATTCTTTCTTTTCAGATCGTTTAATGTTTAATTTTTTCTTTAAAATGTGTTTCATTGAGAAAAAAGACAAATTTTTTTTTTTTTTT
>PVIR01003380.1:0-89296 GCA_004026965.1 Petromus typicus | reverse complement strand
CTCCCGACAGGAGCTGCGTGGCAAGCCTCATCCAGACCCAAAGTCCTAGTCCAGGAAGAAAAAAACATCAGAGTGGCAGAGGGCTGTCCAGAGCCCAGACCCAAGCAGGCAGCTGACTGGGGCAAGGGAGAAGTTCATGTCACGGTCTGCAGATTTCAGGGCTCAGCCCGGGGTTACTGCCTGGCTGCAGCAGAGCAGACAGGTCGCTCCTTGATGGCGGGACCAGGGCGTTCTCAGAGCCAGACTCCTGCGGGGGAGGCAGGCCTCCCTCTTAGGTGCATAGAATCCAGGGTAGCAGTTTGCTAAAGTATTGAGACTTTAAACCTGCACTGCGACTGCTCAGTCTCTGTGTACAGAACGCTGCAGTCATGAGATTCACTAGGGATTTTTAAGCTGGCAAGGAACAAAGGCCCTCGAAGTGTGAGCACAATCGGCTCGCACTGCGTCAGTACACAGGAGCTCCTCCCCTGTCCCATGAAGTGTGTGTGCCTCCTGCTGTTCAGCTGTGAACTAGGAAGAAAGAGCCGTGGCCCTGGAGGGCAGCGCCCATCAGATGAGCGTGCCAGCCCCGCAGGCGCAACCGTGCCTCCTGCTGGCTGTTCCCTGGCACTGAGCACCACCAGGGGGCGCTGTCTACCTGACGATAACACAGCAAGACTGACCATGAAAGGAAAAGTTTCCCGGCGTGAGATCTCGCTAACTCCATGATGATGCTAGAAACACCTACGAACCTACTTAAGGAAAATCATGTGGCAAGAAGTCAGTGAGTCTTAAGTAAATAAATGAGTGCCAGGCCTCGCTGCTGCTGCTAGCTCTGTGCAAAACGCGCTGAGTCCGCCCTGCCAGTTCCTTTCACTTGGGCACTGTCGTCAGTCACTCCCATGCATCCAGATCTGCACGTACGGGAGCGTGCGGGAAGTGCTGGGGTGGGGACTGCCCCGACAGGCGCAGGGCGCTATAATCAGCAGCTTCCTCCAAACGCAGCTCTCGGGAGCAAGTGCTGGGAGACTGGCTTCTAGCCCCGCCCAGCAAACCCGTCCAGGACCCAAGGGTCAGTGTCCACATGGCTAACCAGAAAGAGGGATTATAGACCAGTGCCAGCAATCGTGCTGCTTGGAATTAGGGCTTCAGATGTTGATTCCTTTAAGATGATCTCCTGGCTACAGAGTATGATTACTGCCTTGGGTTTAATTAAAACAGCTAAGTGACAACACATACATGAAAACCATTATTTTTCTTGTGGTTTCCTTTCAGATTAATTTTGAGCAAGCTAGCTTGGTGGAGGTCAGTGTGGGGGAAAGGTGGGAGCTCCTATTTAGAGGTGAGTCTTGACACACTGAAAAGGTACTCCAGGCAGAGGGCAGTGGTGCCATAGCAGGGCTGCTGGCAGCATGGCGGAAGGGCACAGTACATGGGGGTGATGAGATGATGCCAGCAGTGGCACATGGCTGGGTCTGGAGGGCCTCGCCGTGGCTACAAGGACCCTGGGTCTCATTCCTAAGGATATAGCCTTTCTTCCACCATGGGGCACAGGGGATCACTTCCAGGGATGCTCTAGGTCCTGCCACCGCCCAGCATGGAGGGGAGGCAAAGCCCTGTCCTCCATCCCCACCAGCTTCCCCGGGCAGAGGCACAGATAGGATGGTCTGCTCTAGGGCAGGCCCAGGACGGAAGGGTGTGAGGATAGTGTGTCTCTGAGATGCTGGCCCTGGGAGGAAGGTGGGCTCCCACTTGAAAGCCGCTCACCATGGCTCACTGGACTCTCGGGGGTCCCAGACTAGGAGGATGGCAGTGAGGAGGGTAGAATCTGTGACCTATTTGGTGATGAGTGGTGGGTCTCTGGCCTGAGTGAGCAGTAGAGGTGATGCTGGCCCCCACAAGGAGCACTGGAGGGAGGCAGGTGGACAGGGATTCCCAGAGTCTGCCAGGTTTCCTGGGTTATATCTGGAGTCGCTCCACAGCCATCCTGGGCGTTAGACTGAAGGCACGCTCTTTCCTCAGAAAACACCTAACACAGCATCCAGTGTCCTTACAGCAGCCGTGCGCTCAGCTCCACTTGTCTGTGCTCTTCCAAGCACAGGACAGGGTCATGCTCCATATGCAGTCGGGGCCCGGTAGGAGGCAGAGGAGACTGCAGCAGAGTGCAGGTGCTGTGGACGCCACCACCTGAGCTTTCTAGCATCCGGGCTGAGGGAGGGGCTGCTTCACTTAATGATGCAGCTTCATCTATGTTGCTGGCAAGCGACACCGGCCAGCTCTGAGACCCTCATCATGGGAAATGCATGGCTGGCTTCACTGTCTGCAGCAGTGAGCTTTCCTTGGCCCATGGGACTAGGATCCCTGCAAGTGAGAAGGCTGTTGGTCTGCTGTCTGAGTGGCCAGTGGTCGGAGGAGAGGCCCACTTCCCGGACTCCTGCTGCAGTGTCTGGGAGCATGCAGGAGGTTGTGCTGGTCCTGCAGGACTCTCTTACCACCTGGCTCTCGCGCAGCGAGGAAGTGCCCTGGACAGGCTGCCACAGGCTGCATGGGGTGCCTGAGCTAGCAGAAGAGCCCCTGTGGGGCTGGCCGTGGCTGTGGCATCATAGACCAGAGGACTCAGCGTGTCCCACAGAGCAGATCAGCAGGCAGAACAGAAGGGCTGGCTGAGTGGAAGTTCTCTGACGAGAAGACAGTGTTTCTTCTCGAAAATATTCCCCAGAAATAAGCACGGCTTTGTCATGGCAGCTCTCACGGGTGCCGCCCTCCTCTCTCATCGCTCCACGTTTTAACTTCCCCTCTTCCGGATGGTTTTTCCGTGCTTTCCCCACCACCTCCCCATCCCTATCCAAAGGCCCTGCCCTCCTGGCAGCATTCTATGCTCCAGTTTTTCCTGCACTTTTAAAAAATGTAGCTGACCTAGATTCTACTCCCTCGGGAGTCAATTTGCCAACGATCTGTGTGAATAGCTCATAGCTTATCAGGTTATCAGTGCAAAGTATCCTTTCTATGTTGGATGGTGCAGCATTTAACGTCTAATCAGTGGTCTCATTGGGAGGGCATTTAAGCAATGTGTCTGATCAGAAAGAAAACACGCCAGCGGGAAGAGTGCCTCAGTCACCTCACCAGCAGAACGATGTGGCATTCGGTGTGCGGGGTGACGGGACTGTGGCTGTCTGCCACAGACCCTTGCAGACATCTTTGATTATAGACCACTGCTTCTCTTTTCTGTCAGAGTTCGCTGAAGAAAAAAGGTATTGTTCCACTTTATCCTCTCCGGTTTCCTGACCCACATTCCCTTCCTCATGAAGAGTGGCCTCAGCTATTTTGGTACAGCCAAGGGAGTGGACTTTGCATTGTCCTTCCTCCTCATGTACCTGAGTGACATTGCAGAGTCATGGCTAACACAGTGCTTAAACATATGTATCTTTTCTAGGCAGCGAATGGCACCAAAGCAGAACCCGGTAACATCAATCTGCTGGCTATCTGAATGATGAAACAGACATGTGGGCAGTTTCCCAGTCTTCGCATAGTGCATGCTATGGTTTGTCCCTCAAGAGCCTTGGACTGAGGGCTCCACCCCCAGAGTGGCACAATGTAGAGAAGGTAAAATGTATTGGACACTAGTGGGAGTCTTCCAAAATGGGTTGGGGTGTCCAGACCCTTTCTCTGTCTCTTGCTTCCTGCTGATCACAAACTCCCACTGCAGGGGTTGCTTTGCCCCAGGACCAGCCAGTCATGGACTGGAGCCCCCAAAGTGGTGGGCCAAAACAACCCTTTCCTTTCTGTAAGCTGATTGTCTCAGGCATTTGTTACAGTGATGGAAAACTAACCCAAAACTTGACATGCATCTGTCATTCCTGAGCAAGGTGGCTTGTCTCGAAGGGTGACTCCCTGTGGTGATGTTTATTGTGTGTGTTTTTCCAAGCTGGGGATGGCAAAGTCCTACTGGAGCTCTGAGGGAAAGGGGGCCATGAGGACGAGGGGTAGCCAGTTCCAGGTCCCTCCTGCATCTGCGGTACCTGGGTGACAGGGAAGGATCTCTTATTCTTCCCTCCACGCTGCTCCTCTAGCATCATGAGGACATGGTAAAAAGCAAAACAAAATGAAACACACATTCATATGACAGCAGAAATTTGCAATTCCTCAAGGGTCCTTTGCATTGAATTTTATGTTCCATTTGACCTTTTGTTTGATTGAGTCACAGAAATTCACGAACATAAAAATGTAGTGAAATAGCTCAAGCTGCTTGTCAGACTACAGCGTGGAAACCTCAGCTTCTTACAAATTGGTCTAATTAGGCTTTATTAAAATTGATACCCCAGGGTGAGTTTTATTCCTCACACAAAGAATGACATTGCAGATTTCCACAGACAATGCAGGCTTATCTAATGCTTTATGGGGGAATTTTGCAGATGGGGCAGCAGAAGTGCCAGGGACAGCATCCCTGGAGCATGAGGGGATGTTTAACTGCTCAGTAATTGCAGTTTTCATTTGAGAAAATTAAATGGAAATGAAAACAGAAGCCGAGTCCCATCTCTGCAGGGTGCTGGAGATCCCGGCTCAGGCTGGGCAGGGTCGGGCTGTTGGAAGGGCGACTGCCCCAGAGACAAAGCTGCTCACTTTCCATCCATCCTCCCTGCAGCTGCCACCCTCCTCCCTTTGCTCTGTGCTTCCCTGAGACTTCAGGAGGGATCTTGTGAAGGGGAAAAGCTTCTAAAAGAATGATCCCTGAGTCAGGTGGCCACAGCCACTTTCTGCAAAAGCCTTGCTGTGCTTGGGGCTGCTCCTGCACTGTGAAACACAGCACTCACTGTGGTCAGCGTGGTGTGAGGACAGCATACAAGAGCTGCCATCACGAAGTGGGACAACACCCTGGCTCTGCTGCTGTTTGTCACGTCCTCTCTGGCTCCTTGTGAGGGCCAGGAAGGGGCCACCCTCCAGCGAGCACTGGAGATGGGGTGTGTGGCGCTGGTGGAGCCTGTGGAGGGGGAGGGAGCTGCCTGTTGCCCCAGCAACATAACCTTGGAAGGTGAATAGCCTTGGCTCTGCTTCACTTTGTGCTCTCAGTCCAAGACTCAGACTGCTTCTTTGCCTTTTCTGCTTGGGAATCTAACAAGAGCTCAAACTTTCATCTACACAAGTTAAATCTTGATACTTGGCGAGTTCTGAGTGTGCTTTGGGAAGGCAATTCAGGAAGCAATAAAGAACCACTGGGCAGAAGTAGAATGGACAAAGGGAGATGCAGTGCAGGGAAGTGGGACGCAGCTGTCTTGGGCCCAGGAGACCCAGAGCCTCAGCACTGCTCGACTCTTCCCAGACCCTGCACGTGGCCTTGACTGCCTGGAGGTCCCAGGCTTGCTCGGGCATCTGGATGGCTTGTGGCCCCTCCAGAGTCCTGGAGAGTAGCTGAGAAGCCCCAGGGCGGGCGGCAAGAGCAGCACCGTGAATGTGAGACCAAAGTGGAGCCAGGCTGTTCCCATGGTGACCTGTTGATGCAGCAACTACTGGAAGAGGATGAGGAAAATTAAACATCTGGGAGTAGACATTTCAGTCCCGTCAGCTGGTGTCAAAGAGGCATCCAAAAGAGAAGCAGTTCATGGTGTGTTAGGCAGAAGACACCAAGCAGCAGCACGGCAAGCTTCCTTCCTGCTCTCCCCCTCTGTGTTCCTTCCAATCCATCCTATCAAAGGGTGCCACACACACCCAGGCTGCAGCTTCCATCACCCACAACCAGATCTACGTAAACATTTTTAGTTATCACACTCTTAATCCCAGTTTCACATACTCTAGATCCAGCCACCTTTGAAAAGCCCCACCTAGAAGTACTTGAAACTTTGAGAAGATATCCAGCAACAAGCTGTAAAAGACCTAAGAATATGCATTTCTTTTTCTTGTACTCCAAGAACCTGACTAGTTAGGGCCAAGATGTCCATGAGGCCCCCGGATGGCTCTAGTCATCAGGCTTCTTCCAGGACAAATGTACAGTTCCTCTTCTGGGGAGAGCACAGGTACTTTCTGTAACTGCGATCAGTTTTAATATAATAGAAGACACAGTAAAGTGTGTGGTTGATTTTCAAATTAGACCAAGCCACACAATCAGGGTGAAGAGAAGGGGCACACAGGTGGCTTGGTGTGGGGTTAACAGGTATTGATGCACCTGGCTGTGGACACTGACACCGTGTGGACAGGGATGGGGCACACAGTGTGTGGGACCAATCAGACCTCCGTGCCCGTCTGCATAATTAATGTATTGTGGGGCCGCAGTCTTTCCTCCCAGTTTTTCTAGGCTTACTTCTATACTGAAACGACAGTTGAGTAGCTGCGACAGAGACAGCATGGCCCACAAAACCTAAACTATTTCCTGTCTGAACCTCTGCAGATAACATTTCCTGAGCCCTGGACTAGTGCAAAGAGCCTGACAGCCTAGACTCTGGCCTGATCTGTTCCTAAATATTTAATATAAGCAGCTGGTCTACTCTCACGAGCTCCTGCTCTTTAACCTTGACTATGGAATACAATTTTAGATTAATTTACATAGACTTATATGCATTTAAAATTTCCTGGCCTGAAGTTTCTCAACTACAAACTGGTTAAACAACAGTAACAGAAAAATATATTAAAATGCCATGGCACTTTATGCTCTTTGCTCTGTCAACTGCACAAGATCATCCTTACAAATGAAATAACAACCACCCTGAAGCCTGAAATTCTGTCTCTTGGATTGTTGAAGATAAAGCCCAGCTGGGCATCTCCATGGTGACGCTGGGGAGGGCGATGAGTCTGGTGGCAGCTCAGATCTGGGAAAGTGACACAGACCCTAGAAGGCCCCTCAGGGCATATCCCAGGCCTAAATGGCAGGTGGTGACTCCAAAGCATTCATGTATCAATGAGGGAAATGAAATCAGGATTGGATGGAGGTGGGAGGGACCATCTGAAGCCATTTGCCTTTCATATGAGACCCCAGGGTCCCTTCTCTTAGAACATTACTGTTTAGCCCTGCCTAGCATTTTTCTACATCTAAACCTTGGAAGATTCTTGTTTATATTTTTTCTATTCAAAACACCCTTTGTATTCTTAGTGATCATGTGGTAACCAACATGGAGAGCCTGGAACTTTCAGTCCCAGAAGGCTATGTGTGCATATTATGACCTTTAAAAAGTCACTCCATCTTTCTGAACTCCTGCTCCATGCACTGTAAAATGACGACAGTCCGATCTCATTAAGTCACTGTAAGAATTTTAATAAGACTGGATACCTTCTTCTACCACTCTCTTGCCTTTTACAAAAATAGTTGAACCATTTACAAATTAGATGCGTGAAGATCTGAGGCAGCTTCTATTGTCATTTCCCAGAAATGAATCACAGTGGGCTGGGTGCTGGACTTCTTAAAAACTTTGTTTATATGTATATATATATATATACACACATATGGAGGAGTGTGTTGCTTTTTTCTTTTAGAACACGCTCCTGCAGGTCTGAGAAGGTTTTAGAAAGAATCTCATTTCAGTCAGGCAAAGATCACAGGGGGACACAATCCCCCTGTGAAGTTAGGAGTGAGAAAACCCAATCAGGCAGCGGTCGGTAGGAATCCCTGCCTGCTCTGGGTTTTCCTCTGCCTTGGGTGTTCTCGAGAGGACCTGTGCCAGACGGATCACAAAGAGGCTGAAAGTCTCTATTGGAGTAGATTGAGAATCCTAGACAGAAGATGAATTGTTTTTGTTTGCTAGAGAACACTTTTAGCTCAGAGCCTGTGGACACCTCTGAGGGCATCTTAGCTTGCCTTCGGCTATGGGAAGGCAGCACATCTGCTGGGCCTTAACGACTTCCAGGTGAGCCAATGTGGGCAGAGAGGTGGAGGCCCTGTCCAGCCCGTGTACCTGGCAGAGGCCAGGAGTTACATTCTCCATTGACGCGGATGCGCTAGCCACCCAGAAGCCCCAACACCATGACCTGTGAAGAAGAGGTTCTCTGACCCGCAACCTCCCTCTTACTACCCTTGAGGGGGCAGGCAAAGAAGGCTGGACTCACCCATCAGCAGTCATGGCCAGGGAGCCTGAGGATGCTCAAGAAGCCACTGTGGACATCAGAAGTGCTAGACCCAGGGAACACAGGACACCGTAGCTGGTGAGGGAGGGAAGCAGCAAAGCAAAAACGGGTCAGGAGTTGCTCTGCCCTCTTGTTGCCCCTTCTAGCCGGAGCAGCAGCTCTCTCTCAAGCCCTGAAGAGGGACCAGAGCCTATGGTGGCAGAGCTGCCAGGTTGCAGAGCTGCCAGATCCAAGTTCTTCAGGCTCGCTGGAGCGGAGCAGGGACATTCTGTCTTGTTGCCCCTCCTCCATCCAGGTCAGAGAAAGAAGGATATCTTCAGTCTCTCCAGTCTCTTTACCTCGGATCTTGTAGTTTGATATTTTATTTTAAGATCATTTTATCTTTTAGGAATCTGTCCTTGCTTATGTAGCCACTGAACTATTGTTTTGACAAATGTCAAATCAACACATCAAGAACCATAAGAGACCCTTTTTGCTCACTGGTTACAATGCACTGAGTTTTGTTGATCTGCTTGAAGAAAGAATCTATTTTTGTAAATGAAGAAATTGATTCTAGAGCAATGAACTGAATTTCCATTTTCTTTGATGTCTGTCACAACATTCATCCAGATGAATTCTTTAGGTTTGAAAACAGGATTTTCTGTTTATAACGTGTTACATGTCCAGTGCTTTAGATGCACTATCTCATTCATCTTTCTCAACAATCCTGGGCAGTAACATTTTTTAAACAAGAAAATTAATTACTTTATTTGGGCTGCATATTAAGTAGAATCTGTGCTGGGTTCATAATTTAAATACTCCGACCCTCACTGCCATTTTCTTCTTTATGTGTTCAGGAGTCATAAAAAGTTGCCTCTTCAGATCAGTGATTGTTTAGGATGTGTTGGAGTTAGATAAACACAGCTCTGTTACTGCTCAGCTCTCACTGGGGATGTGGAAATGCGGCCCTCTGACGTCCCTCTTTGTAAGGCGCTTGTCAAGTGAGTTTTTCAGATAACTTGGCAGCTCTCTTTCTGTAGAAAGAGCCAGTGGGCATGGACAGCTCAGTCATGGAGTACAAATAAAAGGCCCTTAGAACACCCTGCCAGGAGTCGTTATACTTTTCCCTTTATTGTACAATATCATGGTGCCTTGAATGGTTTTGCTTCAGTGGAGAACATTGCCCTCTCTCTCTTGTGCCCAGGAAAGCTCCTGCAGGAATTCCCTTCCAATGGAGCTTCAGCCTTGGATGCCCCCAAGCTCCTAGGTTCCAACCTCAGCCCAGGAAAACCTAACAATCACCTTTCTGAGATAGGTGAATTAAACAGAATGAAGGTGGTAAGTAAAATAGTAAAATGAGAAAAGAAGGCAGAAAGAAAGGACCGAAGTCTTTATGAAATAGTAGGAGGATTTCTGCACCGGAGGCTGCCAGAGCCTGGGGCCGTGAGGGGTATTTGTGCTCAGGACAGGTGAGGAAATTGTCCTCCGAGGCTCGCAGCAGTGAGTCAGGACCAGCAGCCAGGGGAGGAGCCACGAGGGCTGAGGAGGGCAGAGAGAGCACTGAGAGGTGTGATGCAAGCGCACCGAGTCCCTGTAAGCAATGCGACCGTGGTTTACTGCAAACATGGACTAATACAAAATCTTAAAAGAGTGAAGAAAGAAAAAAACCTGAGACAGCTAGAGTTTGAGGAGTGAAGAGAGGCGGAAAGCAGGCCCTGCGATCTGTGCACTGTGGACTGGAATTAAGGAGCAGGCCAGAACATGGGGGGGCTCGGTGTGGATTTGTGCACAACTGGACAGGAAAGAACCTCCGGAATCCTCCGGTTAGGATTTCACGCGATTAAGTCACTTGAAAATTTAGCAGAGGGAGTTCCCTTTAAAACCACTCCATGGAAGGACAAACACTAGTGATTTTTCCAAAGGTGACAAAGATAGCAGCTGTACACGTGTCTCACACAGAAGCCTTTATCAGGTTCAGACAGTTCAAAGATGGACAAGTTATATTTCACAAGTTTCTTCCTTTGTCCGCTATAACCAGACTTCTCAAGGCCTGAGGCAAAAAGATGAACTCTAAGAATTTATGAGTATGCCATATTGAGTTCCTAACCTGTTTTAGACTTTAGTAGCTATGTGCTTTTGGGTAGGTAGCTGAGCTTTGAGCCCATTTTCTCAAGTCATAGGAATAATGATACCAAATCTCACTGGAATGGTTTATTTAAAATTTGTGTAAATCATTTCACACAGTGAGCATCACATGGCATTCCTCAATAATTAATATTAATATGATTCTTATTATAGGTCATCAACCATCTACCTAATTCAGATAGCCTAAGACCATAAATATTAAAAAGACAACAAAACTCTTGCTAGAGTTTACCATAACTGGAAGAAGTCATTTCTGCCTCCAAGGAAATCACCTGGGAAGATGACACAGCTCTCCTCGGGCTGAGGTCCGTGTTGGGGCTTTTCCCATGATTGGCTTGAGGCAGGCAAAACTGAGGCAGAGTGCTGCCATCTGTGAGCGCTTCCCAGTGCCTCTCTGCTACCACTGTGCCCTGGACAGTTTTGAGCTCTGTGGCCAGTGAGCACACGGCCCTCTGGTGTGACTCAGGGTGCGCTGAGCCTGCAAGACACTCCCCTGCAGAAGGCATCTCCGAGCTCTGGCCCAAGTAGCCCTCAGATGATTCCGTGCGTTATACCTTGGGGAAAATACCAGGAAAATCCACATTTGGAATGCTGAAGGCATTTAGATAGGATATGTTCAGTTTTAGGAGAAATCAGAAATGATGAGTCCAGAAAATAACTGACTATACCGTCCAGCCCTTCCCCTGTGACATAACACTGGGGAAACAGCCCAGAGACAATTTTTTTGCCACTTTATGTGGACTTGCATGTTGGTTTAGGATATGGGCATCATATGAAGAGAACAAGTTATTAGCTACACTACTTACTCGCAATGCCATTATAGGAAAATTATTTGATCTCTACATCTCACTTCTTAAATCTGTAAAATGGGTAAATGGAAACATTATTATGGTCTTTGAATTCTTCTGCAGAAAGAAGACTCATTCTGCCTTCCAGTATTTCTTTTTTTCTTTCTTGTGCCAGGTTATTCTTACAAAAATCTAGTTTACAGCAATGACTGAGGAGGCAGAGCCATGGATGTACTTAAAGACACAAGAAACTCTGACAGAGGGATTCAGACCATCAGCTAGGAATTTGCTCCTAACTTTTTAAAGCTTTCAGAGAAAATTGTATTTTCAAACTTTTCAAATTTCTTTGGGGAAATTTTCCACAGTCTTTTTTAATTGTGAGAGTTTCTGGGCAAAAATAGGTGTTCATTTCTACAGGAATATAGGCAGGTTGTTATGGTGTTATTTGGATGATAGATGGAAATCTCTAATATACTAAATAATCTGGGAAAACTCAGTCCAACAATTAACTGGGAAAACTAGCTGATATAGGAATATGAGAAAAATATAAAAAGTGATATTAAAAATGAGCAGCTAGAATTTTGCCTCTAAGTAGGATGGAGTTTGGGGCAGGTCAGTGCTTCTCTCAGAACATGTAATACATCGAGATGAAATACAGGGGCAGCCTGCGAGGGGCCAGAACCTCAAGAGTGGAGCTGAATATATAGGATACCCTCTTCCTGTGGCTTATTGGAACGACTACGGGCAAAAGCAAGAGGCTGAGAACGCAGCTGGGCTCAGGTAGAAAAAGAAATATCTTTAAGTGAAGAAAACCACCCAGAACAGAGTTTACGGCCAGGAAGCAAGGACGAAGCTCTTAGCTAAAGGCCTTGAAGAACCACACAGTAGGAAGGTGGGTGCGCCAAGGTAGCCTGCACCTCACAAAACTTGCCACCCACCCCACACTTAGCTAGATCTTGATTGGGCTAAGATGACAACATTGTCTCTGGCCTGGTTTCCCCAGTGTTATGGCACAGGGGAAGGGCTGGATGGCATAGTCAGTTATTTTCTGGACTCATTTGGTTTCTGATTTCTCCCAAAACTGAAAATATCACCCAGTTCTTTTCCTGGAAAAGGGAGGGATAAACTTTCTACAGAGTTACACATTAAAAAATAATAGAAGAAAAGTTTGAGAACTTTAACAAAGAATTGGATATTATAAAAAATTAGAGATTATAAAAGTTAAACTTAAGAAACTCATTGTTTGAAGTGTGAACTCCAAAGATGGAAATGACAGAGAAGGCAGATGACAAGGCTTGTAAGCTTGAGCAGGTCATTAAAATATAACCAAATTGGGCTGGGGATTTAGCTCAGTGGTTCCGGCACCTCTGTTGCAAGCGCATGGGCCCGGGTTCGATCCCCAGTAACCATATATAGTACTGGGCGTGGAGACTCACCCCAGCAGCAACCAGTACCACATACCACAGTGCCGGGCGTGGTGACTCACGCCTGTAATCCCAGCACTCGGGAGGCAGAGGCAGGAGGATTGCTGTGATGTGAGTTGGAGGCTGAGCTCAGGGCCAGCCTGAACCACAAAGCGAGACCCTGTCTCAAAAAAAAAGAATATAACAAAATTAAAGTTCAAAAAGAAGAATCCAAAATGTAAAACCCAACAACACATATATGATTAGTGTAGCTAGAGGAGAGTAAGGAAATAATGGCTCAATAATGAAATAATGGGAGGAGTCATGATTTTCTAAAACCATTCAAAGACATTAACTCACAGACTTAGAGGCACTAAAACTTCTGAGCAGGATTAAAAGAGCGGAACAAACAAAGAGGCAGAAGATATCAAACCTTTACAGGAAGGACTCTGAAACAAACTGCTGACGTCTCCCTGCAGACAATGAAACCCAAACCCATTCTGTTCCTTTGGAAAGGAGACCTGAAGATTTTTCAGCAATAAAATGACAAATGTCAACTAGAAATCTACATGGGGCAAAAGTATCTTTAGAAGTGAAGCGATAATATTTTCAGAAAAATAAATAGATAACTATTTATAGGAAATATGCACTAAAATAGTATTTTAAGAAATTCTTCCATGGAAAGAAAAATAATCTTAGGCAAATGAATAAAAATAAAGAAAATAACGGAAAATCAGAAGTGGTGAAGATATAAGTAAATAGAAATTGAAGCAAATGAATATTGATGAAATTGAGACAGTAGTAACAGTCTCACACACTCACATGGAATTGAGATGCATGACAATAATACAAAAACATGTGAGGATATGTTAATGGAGTGAAAGCATGTCAGAAAATTTGGATAAGTAAAAAAATTATACTCAGTTTAACTAAGGATTCACATAATTATTTCCAGGGAAATAATAAAGATTAATCAAAGATTGAGTAACAAAAATACTAACAGAATAAGCAAAATTTCCAAAGAAAAAAACAGTAGGCTGCTATGGCCTAAAAGCTTATGTTCCCCACAATATATAAGTTAAAGTCTAAACCCAAGATGGCAGCGTTTGCAGTGGGGTTTGGGGAGTGACTGGTTACGAAGTGGAACCCTCACACAACAGATTCTTGCCCTTCTCAGAGGAGAGGGGAAGACACAGAGCTTTATCCTCGATGTTGGAGGGTCGCCGTCCACGTGCCAAGAAATGGGGCTTGGCAAACACTGGCTCTGCCTGCACTGTTGCTCGACTCCCACTTTGCACTGGGAGAAGTTGCCATTTGCCACCTCCACACCTGGTCCATGAAGCTGTGTTACAGTCGCCTGAGTGAGGAGATGCTGTCCTGCCCTCAAAGGCCACTGCTCCTGTTGGTCAGGTGATCTGCTCTTTCCATGTAGGAAAGAGTGAGGAATGGCTGGTTTAGGTAGAAGAGAAAGGAAAAAAGATATAATTTTTTTTAAAAAATTTATTTATTTATTTATTTTTTTTTTAGGTTTTTTGAGACAGGGTCTCATTTTGTGGTTCAGGCTGGCCCTGAGCTCAGCCTCTAACTCACATCACAATCCTCCTGCCTCTGCCTCCCCAGTGCTGGGATTACAGGTGTGAGACACCACGCCCGGCACTGTGGTATGTGGTACTGGTTGCTGCTGGGCGTGAGTCTCCATGCCCAGTATGGTATGTGGTTACCGGGGAATCAAACCCAGGTCCTTGCGCTTGCAAGACAGGCGCCGGAACCACTGAGTTAACTCCCCGGCCCCAGATATAATTTTTTTATATAAAAAAGTTCCACAGAAATTTATGGGTTGTACCCTTGAAGTTAAAGATAATCGAACTAGTCCTAGCAAGAGGGACCGTAAACACAGGGTGAGAGGCCAGGACCCAGGGGGAGCCATGGTCAGGGAAAAACCTCGGCAGCATAAAATGCACTCCAGCTAGGAGTCAGTACCCCCTCCCCTTTCCCTCCCTCCCTCCCTTCCTCGTTCCCTTCCCCCCAAACCCCCTCTTGACAGTCTAAGTCTGACCCTCTTGACTCACCTCCAGACTTCTGGAGTTCCAAGCGTGTTCCACTACGCCCGACTGGGCCCCTCTTTCTTTCTTCAGTCCTGAGGGAGGTGTGGGCTGCACAGGAGTGGGTGAACACACAGGAAACGCACCCATCCGGGCGTTGCCCTGGAAGGGCCAGGCGTGCCCATGCAGGGCACACAGGATGGAGGGTGCCGTCGGGGCTCATGTTTACAGCAGCCAGGTCTTCAGTGAGCAAACAGCCATGGAAATTATTGCAGTGCTCATGAGCTCCCACGAGATGTGGGGCTGGACAAGGGAGTCCGAAGTCTGCTCGTGTTACATTCACCTGGCTGCGTCAAGCTTCCGCACAGCAGCATTTCTAGGGCCCCCCCCAAGTCTGCACAAAACTCAGGGACCTACTGTCAGGGTGTCTGGAACTGAGCGTGGAGGCCTAATTATCACAGAAAGAAGCTGGCTAATGAGGAAGCAGCACTGTGGCTCACACTGCTGCTCTGATGGAACCTGATCTATGAAGTGTTCCCTCCCCTGGCTTCCATTCTGTCTGTCACTGCTTGTGTCTCATTAGCTGGGTCTCACAGGAGCAGGCTGCTGTGTGGGGAGGGGAGGCAGACACAGGGGGCTTCAGAACAGGCTCCCACAGGGCTGCAAACAGCTGTCACCTGGGAACTGCCCCTCTCTTCCTGGCTCCTGGGCCCTTACACCAGCCTCTCTGCCTGCCTCTGCCTCGCAGCGCCTCATCGCTGTCTGCTGCCTCGCTGTCCACACTGTTCTTCTGATCTCTTTGTCTGCCTCTGTATCTCTCTCCCTCTGTCTCTGTCCCCCCTTTTGTGGTACTCGGAATGAATCCAGGGCCTTCACCCTGAGCTCCATCCAAGGCCCTTTTTATTTTGAGATAGGATATTGCCAAGTTGCCCAAGCTGGGGTGATACTTCCAATCTCCCTGCCTCAGCCTCCCAGAGCGCTGGGATTACAGATGTGCGGCAGTGCACTTGGCTTCTTGATGCTTTGATTTTATAAGTCTGACCTGGTGTAAAGTCTGCAGTCTGCGCTAAAAGCACAGGTTTTTGAGTCCACCTGGGGAGGACGCCATGCCCCCAGGAGCTGGTGGAAAAGACACCCAGGGCTTCAGGTTCCGTGGGAGAACTGGCAAGCACCAACTTGGGACCAAGAGGGAGGGGACAGTCACAGCTCAGTGCCCCTCACTATCCATTGCTTTCTATCCATGCATTTCCATGGGTGGCCATGGACATTACTGTCCACTGGCCTTTGCCACACAGGTGGAGGACCCAGCACAGTGCCCTATGTCAGTGCCAGCCTCCAGAGATACCTGCTGGAGGCGAACTGAACAGTGGCCACTAGGAAAGAGGAAAGAAGATGCCGAGTGTGTGGCACATGTGAGAGGAGGTAGTGCAGTCCTGGGCAGCATTTCAGGGTCCCCCCACGCTCTGGAAAGGAGACCAGGTCTTCCATTTTGTGTCTCCCTTTCTTTCACAGATTTATTTATTTGTTGTGCTACTGAGGACTGAACCCATGGCCTTTGTACTGCAAGATGTCTTCAGCCTCATGTATTTTTATTTTGAGACAGCATCTCACTAAGTTGGGCTTGAACTTGCGGCCTCCAGCCTTAACCTTCCTGAGAGCTAGGGTTACAGGAACACATTATCATGTCTGGCTTACCTTCATAGACTTTAACATGCACTGTTAAACTTCAAAACTGAGTGAAGTTCAGCTAAAGAATCAAGGGGCAGGAAAGTGAAGAGGGTATCTCTCCTCTATGGTGAGGTCTGCTGGGATTGCTCCCAGTCTAGGGTTTTCTTGTGGCCACCATGGTGTGGTGGCTCCAGCCCCCTGCTCCTTCTCAGTCCCCTCTGTGTTGGGGCTGCCAGAACCAGGCCACTCACCCGTGTGCATGTTCCGGAGGCTGGACCAGGCCTAGGGAGTTGTTTGGGATGCCAGGGGTTTTGGACCTACCAGCTGCCTGGTCTGACCGTGGGGGCAACTCGTACTGGCCTAGGGAAGCCAGACAGCAGGCACAGCAGGAAGCTGACACAGGAGCTGGGCCTGGCAGGGAAGTCAGCATCGCACCTTTGTGACTGTCTTCCACGTAGGGCAGCTGGATTGCAGCCATAGGGGCTCTCATTCCTTGCAGGGTCCGGTGTGGACCCGAGACGGGGCTGGGGCCAGCCTCAGGAGCATTCGCCATTCTGATGTCTGAGGGCTGGAGCAAGGGGGCTTGAGCTGAGGCCATGTGCATGAATAGAGAGAAGAAACCTCAAAGTTTCTTCTTTCTCAGGGTTGCTCTGAGGCTCTCCCAAGGCAAGTTGAGGCTGAGCAGCATGGAGCACCCCACTTCTATGTAGTCTGACTGTTCTGCCAGGCCTGTCCTCTCTACTTCCTGATTGTACAAGTGTCCCATTTGCCTTTGCTTCTTTGCTTTCTTTGTTCTTTTGTCCAGGGCTAGGATGAATAGGTTCCAAGGGAGAAGAGCTAGTATGTTCAGGTGGTCCCAGGTACAGCAGCTCTGTCTGTCTGTCTTTCTTTCTTTCTTTCTTTCTTTCTTTCTTCCTTCCTTCCTTCCTTCCTTCCTTCCTTTCTACAGGGTCTCGCTTTGTAGTTCAGGCTGGCCCTGAGCTCAGCCTCAAACTCACATCACAGCAATCCTCCCACCTCTGCCTCCCGAGTGCTGGGATTACAGGCATGACCCACCACCCCGGCACTGTGGTATGTGGTACTGACTGGTGCTGGGTGTGAGTCTCCACACCCAGTGTTGTATGTGGTTACCTGGGGATTGAACCTGGGTCCTTGCGCTTGCAAGACAGGTGCTGGAACCACTGAGCCAAATCCCCAGACCCAAGCAGCTATGTCTTTCTGAACAGATGGTGTGGCTTGCCCGGCAGGAAAGGAATATTTCTATGGGATTGTCTCCTTCACCTGGAATCAGGAGTGTGTTCTTCCTTACCACAGAGGAAGACAAATACCTGCATCTGCATCTGCAGCCAGGCCAGTGAGCAACAGGAAGGAGCAGGAGGCCCTTCCAGAAATCCAGGATTACCAGGGAAAAACCCAGGCAGAAGCCCTGCTTGTCCTGTTCCCAGGAGAGAGGACAGGAGAAACACAGTTGACCCACCTGGGCCGTGGTGAGAGAGATGCTGGGGACCAAGGGTCTCATTCTGTGCCTGGCGCTCCCTGGCAGAGCCTGGTCCCTACTATCTCCAGATCATCTCCGAGGAAGTACTGAGGTGGCCGGCTCTGTGTTACCCTGGTGGCCAGGCTGCTGGTTGCCATGGTGACCATCTGTGTGGAGGGCAGGCGTGGTGGTGTGTGACTCTCCCTTCTCTTCTGGGAGGCCCTGTGCGTTCCTTTTCCAGTCCAGCTGGCCTCCTGCTATGGAGGTGGAAACACTGAGTGGAGTGGCATTGCCTTCTATGTCCAGGTGCTTCTTCGTCACTTCTGTCCTCACCTCTGTCTCCCCAGGACTCTGGCAGTCCCACGAGAACCTGGCTGGAGGCTACCCGAGGTCTGGGCCTTGATCTGCAGCCCATTCATCTTGGAGATAGATGGTAGGAGAGATGCACACATGGCACTGCCCTCCAGCCTGGCACCTTCACCACCACATGTGTCTTTAGGCGGTGGTTCTCCTGTGTGCAGGGGCAATTACTGGGAAGGACTTGCCTTTCCCCCGTATCTTCTGTTGTGGAGCAGGTCTTCACCATGAGTTTGCGTCCTGACAGACTTGACTAGATCCCATGAACGACATGAGCTCACACGTTGGCCAGAGTGGCACCCGCGGTATGGCACAGGGGGTTCGGCTGTTGGTCACCTTTCCTGACGAGCCTCAGAATTCTCCTCAGAGCCATGCGTCACACCACTCCCTTGCCTCCTTCCTGGGAACCTGCCTTCACCCCCTTAAAGGCCATGGCCTGGCTGGTGGAGCAGCTGTGCTGACCCTGACTGGCTCCGCTGTGGACACTTTCCCAGATGCAGAGAGGAGGCACAGGCATCCTGCAGCTCAGCCATGGTGTCAGGTGGCGTTGTACACTGGGTTCATTTCTAATGCCGAAGGAAAAAATCTGAGAAAGATGAAGTAGAAATTTAATGTGTGAAACAGTTAAAGTTTTCATCATTAAAGCATCAAACAACTACAAAAGCAAACAAACAAAAATAAGACCCTCACTGACAGTCTTTCTGCAAATCCAAGATCACTCAGTTATTTTGCTAATGGGTGGGAGGAATCAGTTTCTTCTGCCTTTTGCTGCAGCCCCAGTATTACAAGCTCCACTGGCAGATTCTTGAGTTTGGAGCTTTATATTTACATCTGTTTCTGCGCCCGCCCCTTCCTCCCCATGGTCTTCTGCTTCCAGTTTCATGTCTTCTAGGAACAGATTCCATGAGTGGGCCCAAAACACTAGGCAGGCTGTATCCACACTGAGCTGCAGCCTGGCCCTGGCCTCCTCTCTGCTGTGCCCTGCACTGGTCCGTCTGGTGCGGCACTGCTTGGCACGCGCCTGGTCCTCGGACCCAGCCCACAGCTCTGCCCAGCCTGTGACGGAACGTCCACCTTGCACACCTCTGTCACACCAGCAGGCTCCCCGGCCCCTGCCTCTCATCTGCACGGCTCCTTTGCAGGGCTGTGGTCTCCCAGGGCCACCCTCTGCTCCTTCCCAGCTGCCCTTCCCACTGTGGCTGACTCCCAGCTCCAGGTGGGATGAAGTCAAACGCGGCTTCTCTACCACTCGTTGTTTTCTTGTCCCTTCAAACAAATTCCATTCAGTTTCTAACTTATTGGGTTGCTGCTATTTACTCCAATCTTAGGCAAGAGAAAATACTTTTGGTTAATCTTGGCCTTGAACTTTGTTTTCTATATTTTTTCCTGGAGTGTTAGCTCAGTCTCCTTTGGGTTTTTGCTGTTGATTTTTACTCCTGAGGTTGGAGCCATTCATTTAATCTGAAGACTAATTATAATTGATTGCTGTAGGAGTGAAAGGAGGCATTATGCCTAATGGTGACAATAGCATATGCACGCCTGCATCATTCCGGGAAGAGCGATGCCTTTCTCTGGACCTTGCTGATAGTCAAGCCAGAGCAAACTTCATTTCCTTGAAAGTGACAAGTAGACAGCAGCCATCAAGACGGTAGCTGAATATGTGGTTTTCTTCTCTTGAATGGACCCCTCTCTAAATGCATCGACCCGGACAAGCTCCTCATTTTCCCATCTGTGCAGTGGCGTAATGATAGCTCCCACAGGTGGCTTAGGGCTAAATGAGGTAACATGTAAAGCATTTGACTTGGGATAGCTCAGTGACTTGTGATTTCCTGTCCTCCCTCTTTCCCTGATGAAACCCTCTCAGTTGGCTGACTCACTGTAGTCCCCACTTTAGTGGGCATTCTGCTCACAATCTGCCACTCGGAGTTCCCTGATGAACAATTTTACATTCCTAACACTTTCTAATCTTCCAGTGAGAGAGCTGGAAGGCAATACGTTATGCGACGTTTTCTGAGTGTGAAGGACAGAAATCTAGCTTCTGGCCGCACAGTGCAGGGCTGAGCTACGTTCGGGGGATGCTGCTGCAAAACGCCCAGGATGAGAATGCGAAGTGCGTGGCCCGTGAGCATCTGACCGAGGGTGGCTAGCGGAGCCTGCCACGGTTCTGATTCCACACAGAGAGCCATCGTGCCTGTCACAGCTGCACTGGAGGAGAGGGCTACGGCTGTGTGTCCTGGTAAGAGTGTGGGCTGGGCAGGAGCCAGAGTGCTGCCCCTGCTCTGTCCCTCACTGTGGGCGCTCTTGGATCAGTCTCTCACTCTCCATGCCAGCTTCAGCTTTCCCACCTGTACACAAGGGGGCGCACCAGCGGTGTCTGCGGGAGAAGGGGCCTAGCAGCACATGACTGGACGACACAAAGTGAAATGGGTCACTGAGTTAGTTTTTATGTGTTCTTTTTGAGGATTTTGAATCCAGTACGGAAATTATATTCTCCTTCATTTCTTTTATATTGAACTTGAGTTTTCTGAGGAGTTCATTTCGAATTTCTTGCTTTTAGAGACCTGGGGTCTAGAATTATAACTCGAGTGATTTCCAGGGAGACCTTTAAACTGCATCTGATAAGAGACCCCACAGACCTTCCTGAGGCCGCCTCCCACCACAGCCCACGGCACACTTTCTGTGAGGAAGGTTGATATCCATTTCCCCAAGCAGAGATGTGCACTCAAATGAAAAATGCTATAAATAAAATGGGACACATTCCCTTGGCACCAATATATGTCATATGCCTCTGGGTGTTTGACCGTGATCCCATACAGTGTTTTTGGAGCTCAATGGTCTTGGCAAAACTTGACCAGCACCGTTCTAATAATGTTTATGAATTTGGCAAAAATGTTTACATTATAATTTAAATAAGTGAGAAAGCAAGCTACTAAATTCCATGTCCTGTGAAATCATGGCTGTTAAAATAAAATAAGAAACTGGCAAGAACTATATCAGAATATTAACATTTAACTAAAAGCTTTCGAAGGTGGGCAGATTTACAGTTAGCCTTTATATTTATTTTACTTACCCATATTTTCCAAGGAGAAACATATATGACCTTTATTATGAAAAGATATGCTTTTCTCTTTTCTTTAGGTTAAATGAATCTCAGAAGGGAGTTCTGCGTTTCCACCTCCAGTGTCAGATCAGTGGGATGAAGTCTGCCCTTCGCTGCATCCCAAGAAGAGGGAGAGCTACCGAAAGCCTTCCGAAGCCCGGGACCGACCTTGAGGGCAGCAAAAGCAAAGACAACAAGCCAAGGAAAAACACACAAAGTTGTAAGAGAGGTAAGAGAAAAATGGGGCCGAGGGGTATTGGGTACGGAAATAAAATGAAAAAGAAAAGAAATTTCCTGGTAGGGGAGAAAGAAAAAGAAAAGACTAGTTTTGTGAGAACATGCACGGGGTGGGGGAGGAGGAACCCCTCTGGCCCACACAGGCCCACGGGGCCTCTGCAGGGCAGGAAGAGAAGCTGCTATTCTGTGGTCTGAAAGTGGGTCCTCATCAGACAGCACATCTGTTAGCCCTGTAATTTCTGGAGGAAGCCCACTCATGTCCTCCCCTCCCTGTATACACGGCACAAAGGAAGAGCCCTCTGCCAGGAAGGAGCCCTTGCCAGGCAGGAATCTGTTAATCCCTGTTTTGGGGCTAAGTATTATGAGCAAGAAGTTTCTGTTGCTCTAAATTTCCTAGTCTGAGATGTTTTGTTGCAGCTGTCCAAATGCGTGAGGACCATAGCACATGGGAATGCCAGACCAGCTCCTGTAGCGCTGCCGTGACTTGTATCAAAATGCACCTCCCAAGGCTCACGTGTTTAGAGGGGGCCTTGGCGAGGAGAGTGCACTGAGGGTGTGCGAATACGGATTAAAGGTGTGTGATGCCAGATTAGTTCACTGTCTGCTTTATCATAGTTCTTGTGTGAATGGTGGAGAGCCCCACCCTGAGTACGGGTGACACCATCAAGTAGAGTTGTAGCTTGGATGGGATAAAAATCTGCGAGGCACACCATTTGTGGACTCCGGCCGCCTCCCTGCTGCCACGGACTGTTTGTCCTCTGTGATGCCCCTCTGCCTTCAAGGCACAAAGTATGGACTGAAACCTCTACAAACTGTGAGCCGAAGCAACCCTGCTTTCTCTAACTTGTGGCTGTTAGGTATTGTGTCTGAACAATGAGAAAGTGACTAAGGCAAGCACTGTCAGCCAGCTATAGGCCACACTTGGTGTGAGAAGGCACGATGGCCCCTGTCACCTAGGTACCATGAACTGGAATACAAATGCCAATTGTTGATTGAAATTAACCTCAATGTTATCTGAAGTAGGTTTTTTCTTCTTCTTTTTTTTTCAACATAGGTGATTGAATCCAGGGCCTCTACAGCAAGTTGCATTCCCAGTCCTAGAACTTTTAATCTCCGTCTCAGCCTCCCAGGGTGCTAGATCTATCTAAAAGATCTTCAACTTGAGGCTTGTGTCTCAAGCTTTACTATGGGGGCTATGTTTAACAAACACATAAATAGCAACCCATATTTATTGTTCACTGGTGAGACTGAGTCTTCAGTGCTTGGCTGGGCTCTACTGAACTCGGCCTCAGGCTGGAGGGTAGGTTCAGGTCAGCTCACAGGGCAACCCATTTGAGTCTGAGGCTATGTGCTCATGCTCTAGTTTTTAGTGAACTAATGTTCACAAGAGTATCGCAGGACACTGGATGCCATGGCACATATGATACGTTAGCTCTGATGAAGCAAGAAACATCCAGCTGATCAGTGAAGCACATGGCTCTGGGTGTTTGTGGATGTCTGACTCACAGACAAGCAAACTGACCAGCAAGACCCACCCTGGAAGTGGGTGGCGCCAGCCAGTAGGTTTATAGCCTGGATGGGACAAGAAGGGGAAAGAAGGAAGTGTGCCCATTTTGAAGAGCATGCCTTCCTGTTGAGTGTCTCTTTTGCCGATGTTACTTTGGAAACTCGATCTCTAGTCTTCATTTTCTTTAGTCCTCCAGTGCAGACTTGCACCTGCAACTGTGGGGAGCTTCCAGCTGGTTGGTGCTGCACCCTTATTCTGTGGGTTACGTTTTATTGGTCCAAACAACTACTGGATTCTCTGGTTCTCCACTTCACAAGTGGCCGCTTGGGACTCTCCTGCCTCTGTCTTCACAGGCAACCATGGTGGGCTCTCCTGCATCTGGCGTTGATGCTGTAAGCCCAAAAAATCCCCTTGTATAATTATACAGATATTTTCTCTTGTTCTGTCCTCTTGAAAATCTAAGAGATGCTTTTCCTGTTCCTCCAAGTCTCACTGTCACTCTCACCTCTCTGTATGTTCTGCTGGCTGAGAAGCCCAGTGTGGGGGAAGTACATTCTTCATAGGACAGTCACCGCAGTCAGAAGGGGAGGAGCAGGCATGCGCAAACATCAGTGTTACCTAGGAACCACAGGGCTCCATAGAAAGAGTGGAGAGTTAACTTCTCCCAGTATTGCTATCCATCATGGAGAAACCATTGCTCAAGCCAGCGTGCTGGGGGCACATGTGTTTTCTGCCATCAGACAAGGCGAATTATTGGACTAATGGCTTTTTCATGTTTGAACTCTGCAGGATGATCAATAATGTATAATGTTCACTTGGGCAGAAAATGAGGTGGCTCGAAGCAGTGCGTTTTGTGCCTATGTAGTAATTCCTCTTTCAAAAGGAGCCTGTAGCAGGGTGGATCGTGTCTGACTTGGACATGGGCACCCAGAGCTCCACACAGACAGCTGTGCTCCTGTCGGTTGTAGAGTGTGTGTCCCAACAAGGCTCCTTCAGACATTTTATCTGGTTTTCTTTTTCTGGCATATAGTACTAGGAGCAGTAATGGCGACTACCATCTTATGTGTGACCAGGTCCCTAACTATGCCTGGTCAGTGTTGAAACCTCCCCCGGAATCCTGTGGGTGAAATAGAGCACAGAGAAGCTGCAAGGCAGAGGCGGAGCAGTCCATCTGCCTGGTGCTGGCATGCACACAGCGTCTGCTGCATCATTAATGCATTTTAATTATTGTTGCCTGAGTGGATAAATGGATGCATAAAAATGTCAGAGTAAATGCTTCTCAGGGGACAGAGAAGCACATATCCTCTCTAAACATGTGAGAGGCTTCGGTCCTGTTGATTCCTGCAGAGACTGGCTCCTGCTGGTCATGTGCTTATGGAGGAGAAGCAGAGCTGCCTGGAGAAGCCCTGCTATCAGCCCAGCCCTGGCACAGGCCACCCTGGGTCCGTCCCCAGCATCGACACCAAGGCTGAAAATATCTGATGAGTAAAGGAAGAAATGAGGAACATGATGAAATATGTGCAAGCAGCTATTAGTTTCCAGTACAAAAGCTCAGCGAGCATATTTGGGCCAGTGCTTGGAGAGAGAAAGAAAAGGCAAGAAGGGAAGAAGCTGAGAGTGAGGGATGGCTTGGAGGAGGACCCCTGGGGCCTCAGGGCAGCCAGAGGCACTTGCCCCTCAGTTCATGCCCCTGGCCCTGCCAGGAGGAACAGTGCTGCCAGTCCCGCCCCAGAGACTTGGGAAGGCCACAGAAAAGCAAAGAGTGGCACTGACCGGTCGTCACTACCATCCTCCTCTTCGTCTTGCTTCCTTTCCTTCCTGTTAACCTGTTTAACCTCGTTAAAACTGTATATAAAAGAATTCCGGAGAACATGTTGGTACAATTTAAACGTGTAAATGTCTGGGTTATGGTGTGTGATGTGACACAGGCTCACTCCCGTTTCTTGTCGTGAATCTGTGGGGATCAACGACAGATCCTCATGTGAGGGGCACAACAAGACTGGCAGATGTCTGACGCTCAGGTGTGTGAGCAGCACACATGTGACTTCTACTCCCCACGACTTCACCTGGTTGTTCTAATGAACAAGGGTTTAGCCCTTCTGCCAGTCATCTTGGGAGTTTGGTCAACCTCAGAATACTGGAGATACAATGTGAGCTCTGTTAGCCCAATAATTCTTATCCTAACCAATAACTCATAACTGGTACTTTTCTCTTTTGTGTTAGGAAGAGGAGTGGAACGTGACGTGTAGACAGTGGGAAGCCTAGAGCTCTCGCTGTAGGTTTCCACTTTGTTACTGTTGGTGTTTTATGTGTGTGGTGCTGGGATTGAACCCAAGGCTTTTACAGTGAGCTACATCTCAGTCTTTTAAAATTTTTACTTTGAGACAGGACCTTGCTAAATCACCAGATTGCTCCTGCTCTCGCCACTTGCTGAAGCAGCTCTGGAGTCCTCTCGTGTGAACGCCTTCGTGAGACATGATCAGTGTGGTCAGTGACACCGCCCAGCCCCACCAGGGGGAAAGCGGGTCTGCAAAAGCATGATAGAGCTTCCTCACTGATCTCACTCACTGGATCTGGTGCCATGTGCTGTCTGACTCTTCTCTGAAATCAAAATGAGATTGGCTGGGGATTTAGCTCCATGGTCCCAGCAACTGCCTTGAAATCCAAATGAGCACAAAAGGGAAAAGCACAGTCAATTCAAGATGTCAAAGCAGCCATGACAACACAACTGTAGACAGGTGCTCAGGCAAGAGGACTCCAGTGCTGCTTTGGACAGTGACCACACAGTGGGATAACACAGGGTGTTCAAACTGTAGCCCTCTTGCCTTAGTTAGGGAGCCTTAGTTTCCCCTTTTCTGAATGAATATCAAGTGCCTGTTTTATAGATGGCTGGGAACCATAAAGGAGCAGCTGAGGCCAAGCTTGGGCCTGTCCCAGCAAGGGTCTCATTCTCTCTCAGCTGTGCCAGGGCAGCTCAGGGCGATGCTGCAGGCATAGCACCCTCCTCTATGGAGAATGACTCAACTAGAGGTGACTGTAAAAGACAGTGAGAACTGGGATGTACACATGCTGTGCACACACTAGGCACTCAACAAATGCTTGAGACCCAGGACATTGGATAGTGGTCCAGATTAACAGAAGGACAGTAGGAGGAAAAATTCATGCTGTCAGATAGTGAGCATGATTGGTCCTTCAGGGCCACTTTACAGAGCTGTTAGGGGAGGGCACTGATCACAATACTCCCTTTGAAGCTGGGGTACTGCAATGTCTTGGGAAGATCCGGGCTCAGATCCTACTTCCAGGAGTGTCATTGTGAGCTCTGGCATGCTATCTCTCCAACTCAGCTGATGCACACATGAATTGCAGCAGGCGTGCAGTAGCCCTGTGAGAGGACTTGCTGTGAGGCTCAAGGCAGCAGGGTGCTTCCCTCTGTGGAAGGTGGTAGGCTGTGCCCAGTAACTGCTGGCTAACCTCTTCCTGTGCTCCTTGCCCTTCCCCTTCCTCATGAGTTAATGGGAAGAGTTTAGCTCCCTCACCTGTCCAGTGCTGTCAGGATGGCGTGTGGAACACTGCCAGTGTCAGCCCTCCCAGACACTGAGCACTGCCACAGTGGTGGGTGCTAATTTGCCTTCACATAGCAATTCTGTACTGCAGACAAACAGGACGAGTGTGCACAGGCTCTTCTATTGGGATCCATACGAGAGGTGGAGGTGAGTAGCTTGTGTAAGGCAGCTGCCGGTGGCACTAGGCTATTTCGATTTGGGTTGTCTTTCTGAAGCACTTCAGGCTTGGTCATCTTGGGAATATTTAAATAAAGTATGGAGGAAAATATTTTCCTTCCACTCGGCTAGATCTCTCTACTGGAGGACTCTGGATGTCCTGGGCCCAGAGGAGTGGTGCATTTATTTAAGTGCCTTGAAATGCAAATGGGGAGGCACAGTGAAGAAGCCATGACTGGCATCAACAGTGCGTGGCCCATCGCCCCCACCCCCGGGCCCGCCGTGCCAGCCACGAAACCCGAGTCACAGCAAATGTGGGCTGTGGTGTCGCAGAGCTGGCCTCCAGCATGGCTGTGAGGTCCATGCTGCCTGGCCTGGCCTCAGGCAGATCGAAGTCACCCTTCAGGTGCTTGCTTCTGTGTTTCGGGTCTCGTGACTTGGAATAAGTAGGTCTGGAGGTTTCCTTTCTGGAAACTGTTCAGGGCGTTCTGCGGATCAGAGAGCACAAGTCCAGGAAAGCATGTGGCAGGCTCGGGGTGCGGGCGCGTGTCCTGCTTGATTCAGACCAGAGCTGCATGGAGAAGCGGCACCTTCTGCTCTGTGGGTTACCTGAGCTGCCCCTCGCTCCTGCTCTTCTGACTTCTCTCTTCTTGTTCATTACAGCTGCCCAGCACTGGCCCTCCGCAGCTGCCCTCTGCCGGGGACACTGTTGGTTCTTTTAAGAAGAGCTAAAAGCAAACAGATGGCAACATCCAGTGGGGCTTGGAAGAGGCGGGTCCTAAGAAACAGGCGCCTGCAGCAGGCCAGGTGAGCATTAGGAAGAGAGACAGTCAGGAGGGGAATGTTTGGGCTAGAATTAGTACAAGCCCCATGCATCAGTACCCTAACTCTCCAGCCACACGTTCATTCAGGGCACATGGTGGGCGTACTCTCCACCACCCCTCCTCCGTCTGGGTACTTCTGCCCCACGCGGCACGGGCGGCTTCTCTCTTCATGGCTCTGAGGTGTCTGCTATGCCCTGTTACAGAGCTGTCTCCCTCCATAGCATCTGTCTCATCTACAGAACTTGCATCCCAGCCAAGAACTTCCTGCCTGTCCCGCCCGTCCTCCCTGCCCTCACTTCCCCAGAGACACCTCTGCACACGCTAGCATTTCCTCCCATCTATTTTTGGCTTCTGATAACTGGAATAGATCCTGACACACAGAAAGCATTAAAATAAAATCTGTTGCATGAATAAATGTGCTCTTTGATTTATAGGTGATGCCAAAATAAAATCGTCAGAGAATTATTTAAGGAATGTGTCTCATGTGTCAGACGCTGTGAGAATAACCACAGACACGGCAGCTCTCAGACGCGCACCATCCAAACATCTCAGAGGTGCGCGTGACCCTCCAGGCAGGCTGCGTGCAGTTCTGGCTGGCCCGCGGCGTTGTAAATAAGTATTTGCTGGAGAAAAGCCACACTTGCTGGTTAGAAGTGGCCAGGGACAGCTTTCACACCACAAGTCATAAGTGAGCAGTTGCTGGAGCCAGACATTTACTATCTGGTCCTTTATAGAGACTCACTAAGCCTTGGTAGACAAGAAGTGACTTGGAAGGGCTGCAGTCTCCCTCCAAAGTCTGATGTTCTTCAAATAAACATAACATCAATGTCAGAAGAGTAATCTATAAACGTAGAGCCCACCCAGCCTTCACAGCCCTCCCAGGAGAGTTCACAGGCCAAGGCGCCCATGCTGCAGCAAGCTGTCCTCGGCTGGCATCAGAGACAGGACGGGAACCTGCGTGTAAGAGGCAGAGCCAAGTCCGTGTCCAGACCGTCCCACCCCTGGGCTCACAACGGCAGGAGCTCTGTGCTCTTGGCCGCGTCCATCTGACAGACCGATGCTCATCTTGCTATTGCCATCGTGCTGCAGTGGGAGCTGACGTCAGTCCTGTGTGCTGCCAGCTGAGTGTGTCTGCCCTGTCCAGGCTCTGAATGGACCTGCAGCGGCTGTGTCAAGCCTGGACCAGAGCACCGCTGGAGACTGACCTCTGTGCAGAGCTTTGCTTTTGTACACTGTGGCAAAGCATTATTTGTATATAAAAGTTTTCCATGGTTCAGATCAACTTGTTGTATTAAAGGTCAATTTAAATTTTTTTCTAAACTTTTTCCCTCTCTCATTACCAGAGTTAAAAAAACCTTACTGGCAGAGAGTCATCAAGAGAGGCCTGTGTGACTAGACAGACTTGCTCAGGACACAGGGTTTGTGGCCGTTTCTCCCTCCTGAAGTGCATCCCGGGACCTTCCTGGCCTTGGGGCAGCTTCAGCCTCGTCATCAGTGGGTGCACTTCGTAAGTATTTCTAATCAAAGTGCTTTGCCTGGGGAAGCAGAATCTCCATGTCCAAGCAGAGGCTGGTGTTTGGCTGTGAAATAACTTAAGCCAGGTCAGAGATGGTGATCCAAGTTTTGTGGGGCCAGCAGGTCATATTCTTCGGGGATTCTTCTTAACCATACCCCAAATACTTGTAGATGCATAGAGAAATATTAACAATGAGAAAAGAAATCACAGGAGCTTTCCAGGGCTCCAGAAACTAGTGTTTCTGGATATTTTCTGGCATTTGTGAGGGACATTTACTTAGAAATGGTCTCTCTGTGTAACATGTCCGCCATCTTTACACGGAACACTCTATGGCTCCCTAAAACACTCTCAGCCCTGTAATGAACGACTCTGTAAGGACAATCTCTGGTGGATTTCATGGTTTATCCACTTCACAGAGTTCCTTCCCATCCAGGCTTGGATCTGTGAGTGAGTACGCTCTACCTAAGTGGAGAGCACACATTATAGCTGCTCTCCTTTAGCTGAGATGGAATATGATGAGGATCCAGAACCTATTTTTGACATGTGTCCAACTGCTACTAACCATGGAACACCTTGCCAGATGTGTACATGTGATATGTACTTACCCATGGCCTGCTCTTACACTGAAGAGAAGGAAATGCCTAATTCTGTCATGTTCTTCGAGCGCCAGGCTGGAGTGAGGAACTATCTCTAAGATACCTAAGAGAGCTTCCAATTCTTCAGGTGTCTGATTTCGATAAGAGGGAAAATGATGTACAAGCCCTCACATCCGTTTTGAAGGCAGAAATCGCACTAACAAAGATCCTGGAAGACCTAGAGAGAGGGAGATACAGACAGACAGAGAGACAGACAGATAGACAGACAGACACAGAGAGAGAGAGAGAGACAGACAGACACAGAGAGAGACAGACAGACAGACGGACACAGAGAGAGACAGACAGACAGACAGAGATGGACAGACAAAGACAGAGAGACAGACAGAGACAGACACACAGAGAGAGATAGACAGAGAGATGGACAGACAAGGACACAGAGAGACAGACAGACAGACACACAGAAGACACAGAGAGAAGTGGGGAGACCTTTTTTCACAGTTGGCCCTCTTCTCTCAGACTTGGACAGACTGGGTGACACCTGCTCCCGCTCCCGCCCATGATGGTGGGGAAAGCTCTTTACTCAGTCCGGATCCAAAGGCCGATGGCTTCCACAGACCCTTTCAGACACACACAGAAATAACTTTTTCAACTAATGTGGCGCTCCCTGCCTCAGTCGGGTTGATCAGTAAAGTTAACATCAAAAGCCTTTGGTTCCACTCCCTTAGGGGGAAATGGAAGCCTAGTGGACTCACGTTTTCTTCAAAACAACCATCTGGGCCTTGGCGTATTTCCCTAGTTCTTCTGGAACTCGGGGAATGTCCGGCTCCTCCGTGCTTCATTCGTTTCTCCCTGGGGCCGTGTTCATCCCCAGCGCTCCTCAGGTTCACTTTGAAGACAGACATGAAACCGTTTAGCCTGTAACAACCCATCTGGATCCAGGTCAGACAGCTCAGAAAAGGCAATGCTGTTAGTTTTGCTGTTATTAAGAAAATAACAAATAATAGTAACAACACTCATTTAGCTGTAAAAGAATCCAAACTGCCTTTGATGGAAGTGAAAGAAAGTACTATTTTTCTTTTTCATTATGACTATTATGTAAGTAATTCATGTTCAGTACAAAAAATGTGACAGTACAGATACATCATGAGGAGAAATGGCACCCAGATTGTAACTCCTTCCTATACCAGATCATGGCTAATTTTAGTACCAGGCCTCACTTTGTTTTCTCTGTTCTGTGTGTTTGTGTGTACTTGTGTATAAAACCAGAAAAATGGTACCGGGGTACACAGTGGTGCCTCTCAGCTCATGAACTTAATTCTTTCTGTGATTCTGGTCACAAACTGAATTGAATGAGAGCTGGATGAAATCTCTTTATAAGGTCAACATTGAACCTAACCACAGAATTTGATTCAGTTCTTGTCCAATTCAGTTTGGAGTCAGAATTCAGTTGCAAGCAGAATTGTGGGAAAATTAAGTTTGTGAACTGAGGCACCCCTGTACTGGTTTAAGTCTGTGATGGCATACATAGTGATATATGGTAGACATCTCTCCATTGCTATAAAGTCTTTTAATCACATCTTTAACGGGCTGAATTCATATTCTATTGTATCAACACACTGTAGTTTTAAAGCATAATTTTCCCTACGAGGACTTAATAATCCTGTCAACAGTGCAATGGGCATTTTTTACTGGTACCTCTGATTGTGTTCTTGGGAAATAGTCCTGGAGGCAGAATCACTTGGCACATGATGGTTTTGGATGCCAGAAGGCTTCCCAGGTGTGATCCATACCTTAGTGCTGGCCACGGCTGCTTCCCACGCCCTGGCAAGAGCGGGCTCGCTCACTCTCCTACACCTTGTCAGCTCGAGATGGCTAAATGGCGTTTTGAATCCACCTGCATGCCTTGCTCAGCGGTGAGCTTCCTCGTGTTTTCCAAGTACTTCTTAGCCTGTTATAAATTGGCC
Organism: Petromus typicus; assembly: GCA_004026965.1. Taxonomy (NCBI): domain Eukaryota; kingdom Metazoa; phylum Chordata; class Mammalia; order Rodentia; family Petromuridae; genus Petromus; species Petromus typicus. Next base: position 57,949 of record PVIR01003380.1, on the reverse strand, counting down.
ATCTACGTCCTTTGTCTGCTCTTCTTTTGGTTCTAGCAGATCTTTCCTGAGAAATTATATTCAACTATACTTTTTCCAGTGTCTATTTTTAGGACTTGGAGATTCAGATTTTCTTAAAACATGATTCCCCTTACACAGTCTTCCCTCACTGAAGAGAAACAGGCAATATTCTTAAGTAGAAAAATTACTGGCAATAAGGTTTCCATGAAGCATGCTTAATTTCTTTCATTAACATGTCATTCCTCAGTTTTTGAAATAGTCTCCCACAGCACAGACTTGCATTTTTAATTTGGAGGCTATGACCCAAAGGTTCCTGAAATTTTATACTCAGCTCAACTGCTGGAGTCTTCTGTGATACGATGTCTTTCAGTGCATGCCAGTGAGTGGCATGAGCACAAGCTTTGCTGCCTAGGGGAGGCCTGCTTATGTCCATGCCTTGATGGCTTCTGGACCCCAAAGTTAGGGTAAGGGCCCTGGCATTTGCTAAATGTTACAGACCTGTATTTCACTGTCCAAACAACAGCCACCTCCATGGTTCCCCATGCAGGCAACTTCAGTGAAACCACACAACAAACCGTAAATGACAGCAGTGGCTTCTGCTAAGCCTGTCTGTGTCTCTACTAAGAAACTGCAGAAATCTCTGGTGTTTCCTGTGCTTCTTCTGTCCCAGTCTGGTCTCTTTCTTTGGTCCTGGCCTTTTCTCCTGGGAACAGCATGTCCCTGCCTCCTCAGTGGCCCTTGTGACTCTCTGTGTGTTCCTTTGGACCCTGAGCAGTGCAGGATGCCAGCTTGGCCACTGTCCATACTACTGGCTTTGTGTCTCTTCTAGGACAACAGACTCCTGTCAGCCTGTGACTCAGTGCCATCGTCTGACTTTCCATCTGTTCCACAGCAGTAGAGAGGGTTCCATAAATTTTAAAAAACAGAGTATTTGCAGAGTGGGGCCTGGGCTGGTGAATTTCCTTTTATTGCTATTTAAAGAAATGCACAAGGTATGCCACTTGATATGGAAGTCTTCCCAGGTGCTTAGCCATCCAGCCCTTAAGATTGAAAGGGACCTTTCATACCTCCAGGTATATGGCAAATATTTTTATTTACAGTAAAGCTACATGTACCAAACATTTTAGAAAAGGTTATCACTCCCCTGGCTTCCATGGCGATTTCCTGTTTCCTCTAATGCATTAATTCCATATCTGCAGCTGGGCAGAGGGGTGCACTGACTTGATGTTCTGTGGACACAGCACATTTCTCGAGGTTCCCCTACCCCAGCACTAAGACCACGCAGCCTGTTTGATGGCTTCTACGGGGGCATTGGGGGCTTTAGAGGGATTAAAGCACAAGTAGGAAGTGACTTCCAGTTTAGAGCTCCTAGTTCTTTGTGTGCCATCCCTTCAAACCGGAGAACATGTCACTGCTGTGTCCCTTCTTGCAAGGCCCGATCCCCTACTGCCTCCTGTCTCCTTTTCAGAATACTGGTCTCATCTTCACTTAACCACAAACTCTCATCATCTATTAAATATTCGCAATTTGTGCTTCACTGTTAAGCAGAGCACTATCTTCATTTTGCCTTAGCCAATTCCTCCTGGACTGTGTCAAAGTCCCACTCAAGAGACAATCGCTTTCCTATGAGATTGAGCTGACTCAGTACAGAACTGGCAGCATCTAGTAAATATATAAGATATGCCCTTAAAACGGGTCTAGCCAAGAGTCCGTCTTGGTAATTGACATCCATGTCCTCCTCTTCTCCTTCCTCTGCCCTCTGGTTCCACGAGACCACCAACTTTGCAGCTGTTCCCTCTTGCTGAGGTTTTAGTTGATGGATATAGACTTCCGACCCCTTGCCCACAACTGAATGGCGGATATCCCATTCGGATATTCAGTGCCGTTGCTTTCAATGCGTGTTACAGCGGCCAGCACCCCTCCCTCCCCCTCTATCTCTTCTCCCTCGGCTCAGGAGATTCCTAAAACTGCTAGAGGCGGTCTAGAGGGACAGTCAAGAGGCCTCTCTAGGTTTGTCTTCCTTTTTCTTTGATCTGCACCACTTAGTAAGTGATGGCTTTAGCCCGCCACATCCTTCGAGTAGCCGCCCAGAAGTGCTTTACCTCATTCTTGAGAAAATCCAATTTGATGTTTGATGATCAAGGAAGCTTTAGCTAGGCTGTCAAGGACTCTTACTCTGTTCTGCTTCAGAAAAGTCATACATCATCGGTCAGCTGGCGCTGCCGGGCCTGACGCTGTAACTGTACTCTGATGACCCAAACTGGGCCTCCTGCCTGACGAAATGTGATCACTTCTTCTGAGAATAATCCATTGCCATGATTGGAGGTGATTCATTTCTACTGTCTCCTGTGGCTTCTACATAAAACATTTTAAGCGAAGTGTAGACACAGGCAAGCTGCGGTAGTGATAAATCCCGACTTTGCTCACAGCTGGTACGCTCTGACTAGGACCCGCATGTTGCGGTAAAGGGATCATTCACGTTGTAATGATCTGTGATGAACTGTAGTGCTCACTGTTGTGACTGAGTGTTTGTTAAGAACACTTGATGAGGGTAAAATGGGCCCTAGATTCACTTACTGTCTCACTGGCCTTGTATAAAGTCTTGCTCAGTGTCCTAGTATCAACTCCTCAGGGAAGAAGATGGTCATTTTATCCAAGATGTCTGGACCCTAATCCCAAGTTACTGTGCTTTTGACTCCTCCACATCCGAACCCCAGAATTTTCCCCAGACAGTAATGTACCTTCCCCTAAAAGGTATAGATAGCTAAAGGCTGTTTAGTGTAGTCTCTTCCAGGTTGACCAAGAGAGTTACTCTACTCTCTAAAGGAAGTATAGACACAGCTCTGGATGTGGAGAAGAAGGTGAGAATGTGTGTTTAGAAGGGGCACTGACATGATCAAAGAAGCACGGATGAGGAGGCTTGTGTCGGCCAGAAACAGCATCTCAGGAGAGCTTGTCTGGAAATCAGAATGCAAGCTTCATCTGAGACTTCCTGAACCAGCATCCAGAGGTATAAGACCCTTATGGGATTCCCCTGGACAGTTACACTCCCATGTAGCACACTAAATAGGGACACACACACACACACACACGCACACCCTGCTCCCTTAGATGTAGCACAGTGCGGCTATGGGGAGCTCTAGACAGGGAGCGCAGGGTGGTTCCTGGAGAGCCAGGGCCTGGGGTGGGGCTGCCTGTGCACAGCACACACTGCAGGCTCACTCTGGCTTCTGAGGAGCAGGGGACCCTGTGGGCAGCAGGAAGGCCACTGGACAGGCCCCACCAGGCCCCCAACACCTGTGTGTTTGGGCCGGATTCCTCAGCCTGTCGGGGCCTCTTTCACTGCTCACTGTGCAGCTAATGGAAGATCCCGAGCCCTAGAATTAATATGAGTTTAAGTCACAAAATGCACGTGAATGGTCATGAACTGATGGGATCAAGCATTCATCTGTTTACCATTGAAGTGCCTCTATTATGGGCAGGAGAGAGGACTCAAAGGCTTGGATCAGCTTGGAAATCTTAGTCCTCTGAGTGACAGAGGCACTTCACATTGCACATGTATTCAAAGTTGTTTCTTTTGGGAACATTTAATACAGCTTCGTTATCACCAACACAATGGTGCTTGCCTGAAAGTTCAGTCACTTCCCAGGGTATTCAGAAAGGAAAATGTGTGCTCAGTGACAGTCAATAGCATGAATTACAGAATTCACCAAGAGCTGTCCTGACAAAGCTGCCCTGTTCTGTTATCTGAGCAACTTGTTGGGAGACCTCAGTGGACCACCCTTCTCGGTGACTCACACCTGCCACTGGGCCATATGCTTTTCGGCCTCAGCAGGGTGCTGGGCCCTCATCCCGTTCCCCAGGGCTCACTCCCCCTGCCTGGGGTCTCCTGCCACTTCCACTCAGATCTAGGCCAGGCATTTTGCACCCTTGGCCCTAGGTTGGAAAAGACCCCTTATTCTGTTCGTTAGGTCCATCTAGGAAATATACAAGGTGCCATGTTTTTGAGGCTTCAAGTTGCAAGTCTGTCTGATGGACTGTGACTCACTTTAAGAACAACCTTCAGGGAGTCCGGTGACAGAGGCCACTTCTGCCAGGCAGCTCTAGAGTCTGGGGCGATGTGCGGGACAGAAGTTGTGCCATGAACTTCGCAAGAGGGTGGTGCTGCACTTTACACTGCCTCTGCAATCTGCAGTCTCTCGAACACCCTGAGGGAAGCGTCCAGCACGGGCCCATGTCCCCATTGCTGTGTTTGTGACCTTGTCCTGACAGTTGCTATTTACAGAGCACGAGGCACAAGCTGGGGATTTCTGTATGGAGAACAGGAAGTTGACCTGAGCAAGGTGCCTGGTAGACCTCCCAGGGCTATGCTTTTCATCTAGCTGTGAGATTTAACTGCTGCTCGGGAAATAGACATAAGTCTGCTGAGACTTAGGGACATCTGCTCACTCTGATGCCTTTTTGGGGGGATTGGTTTCTAGGTCATTTATTTTCAGAGCCTGTAGCAATTGGTCCCCATGCCAGCTAAGATGTGGTCACTCCTAGTTGAGCATTCAACCAACAGAATCTGCAACAGATCAGACGGGCTGGGTCTTGGCATGCACGGGGCCTGGCCCTGTCACCCTCACTCCCCATATGTTTCTTAACAAGATTCTTTTACAGTCAAATGCAACTGAAAATTATACCAGTGAAGTCAATACAACCCCAGTGGACTTTGCCAGACTCTCTCCTCAATTCCATTTCCATGTTGCATCCCAGCTGCACCGCACTGTTTGGGTCACAGATGACACTTCTCAAACCACAACTGGAGACATGAGAACAAAGCAAAGTTGGAATATCCCTCATTCTACCTCAGTCTTTAATTCATACAACAAACCCTGGTCCAGTGATGAGTCCCGAGAAATTACAGGGCAGCTGGGCAAGTTTATATTCAGGGGCAGATGAACACCATCAAGCAGTTCGAGACACCAGTCCTCAGAAGTGCTAACAGGAAGCCAGATTTCCTGTACCTGCTGGAAGCATTTGCATTTAGCAGAAGGGGATTAACAATCACCCCACAGAGCAGCACTGAAGTCAGTCACCAGGAGTATCTGCAGCATCATGAGATACACAGAATATGGAGCTGACGCCCACAGTTGCCTTTGCAGACAACCAGCGTGTGTGATCCCATGAAACACAGCACGAGTCGGAAGCAGCCCCTGGTGTGAGCGAGGGCCTGAGCTGGTGTCTTTTCCAGGCTTGCAATCCTTCAGCCTTATGCTTTTTTATATTTTATTATGAGGCTTGGCCAACCTGGCCTAACTCCCAGAGTTCTCCCTTATATTCCAGCATTCGAAGCGGTCTGTGTCATAATATATAAGGAAATAAAGATTTTGGAGCTGAGGTCTTGCAATCACATGTAATGTTCAATACCACTTTGAAAGAGTTGGTACTTCACAGGTCCATGCTCTGGGACTCCACCCAGTCCAGTCTCCAGAGAGGCTCTGTGATGGTGGGAGACAGACCCTGCAGGACATCACCCAGATGTGAAAGAAGATAGTCACTGGGCATGTGCAGTCACTGAGTTTGAGTTGGAATTACAGCTACTCAGTGGGCAACTTAATGCCCTCTAACCTGGGCCACTGGACCCATGTATTTGCTCTTTGTTGAAGCCCGCAGTCCCACCCTGCCCCCTACCTCAGTCAAGGGGTACAGCTTGAGGCGATGCTTACACCTGTGCTTCAGCCTCTGCAGTTGTTTTGCCTTCCCATCTTTCATCTTACTGGAGGAAATCTGGATTCTCTCTTCCCTCCAAGCCCTTGAAGCTTTCTTCTCCCTGTGCCTGGTGAGTGTCAAACTGTTCATTTTGCTCTGAGATGAGAGTCAGCCTTTGGCCAGTACAGGCATCTCAGTCCAGAGACTCTCGAGCCTGCCGAGCTCCAGTGGCTCCAGACTGAGGATCCAAGGTCTCTCTCAAGAGAGCAACACTGTGTGCACTGCTCAGGGTTGCTCCAGCAGAGGAATGAGGACCAGATAGGTCTCTCAGCAGAAGCCTGTTGGGTGTGGAAGCATCCAGCATGGCATGGAGCCCCAGGTGGGGGCCTTGTCAAATGGAGAGTGCCGCTTCCGTGAAAACACCCACATGGTGCGAGCACTGCTTGGTAAGTAAAGGCTTACACGGTGGGCTAGGGCAGAGCCAAGGGAGCGAAGGCTGGACAGATGCCCCAGCGGGGAGAGCCCTGCCTCTGAACCGAGCCAGGAGTTTTGGATTTGGTGGTGCACATTGCGAGGAACGCTCATGTAAGGCGACATGCTGGGCATCACATAGATTTCCAGAGAAATTCATGGAGTGTGCAATGAATCCTGCAGGGATTCCAGGGATAAATGTGGCTTTACAGGATTATAAATGTCATAGATTCAAAGCAGCTATGAATATAAAACCCTACTTTGTCTCATACCACCAATAGCAGAAGTGTTTATGTTAAATTTTTATACCATTGCTCCAGATAGTTGTGTGAATTTCCCTAGTATCTTTCTTTTTTATATTAATTTACTTTTATTGGTATGGACTTGCAATGCATACTAATTGCATTCACTATGAGTACTTGGTACATATATGCGTGTGTGCTACCCTGATTTTAGTCCCTTCTCCTATACTTCTTGTCCATCTTTTCATCCTTTCTTTATCTCCAAAAGTCTGCCTTCCTGTTTCCTACCATCTCGCCTTCATTTTGCTCTTTAATTCACTTATATTTTGGCTTTCTCATGTACCCGAAGAATTACTTCACTTAACCTTATGCAGACTGTCTTGAGGGTCACTTGGGATCTCTTGGCTGTAACTGTGGTTTCTTTTCTCATCTGTTCTTTTCTTTTCAGCCTACTTCCTAAAGCAGATTCTCTGAAAAATATTTAAAGCTGTGATCTCTTAAGTAAAACTAGCGCTCAACTTGCTACAATTTAAATTCTGAGCAGGAGCCAGCTGATTTGACCTAGACAGGCTCTGGAGTTTGAAAAATTGCTAGAACAATTTTGGATAGAAATTTCTTTTTCCAATTGGCATCAAATGATGATATATGACTAACACTTTTTGTATCTTGGTGTTTTTCCATCCTTTACAATTCATACTGAGTTGGGGAAAAACCAGAATTCACCTCTGCAGTATTTTGATGGGCTTTCAGAAAGACGATCAGCCAGTCAGTCATCTTCACAGGGAAACAGTCCAACTTGTTCTCATAGCCTGTCCTATAGCTTAGATTTATTTTCTCTTTGTTGTCTTTTAGATATTATTTTACTGACAGTAAAAAAATGAATTCATGAAGCTCTCAGGTTACATTGTAGAACCAGTATTATTTTCACTGTCATGAAAACCAATTGAAACAATCAACAGGGTTATCGAAATAACTGGGGTTTTTTTTGTTATTTTTTTAAATAAATGATGAAATGATAGGAAGTCCTGACCAAGGAATTTTGGAGCTCAACTACAATGATGAATCGTGATTTATTCTTTATTTTGAAATTGGTAAGTGGAAGTTACTAAAACTAACTTGCAGTTCATATTAGGGATTTCAAAGAAAATGTTTACATAAGGTTAGGTCACTGGCCTTGGTTGAACAGTCCCACATGAATGTTGTTCACATCTCTTCAGAGACATGGTCCTTGTTGCTGAAAGTGTGTGCCTTTGGTAGAGTCTGATCGCTGTTATTGCAGCGACAGCTGTGGGTGTGTGAGTCCATCACCAAGTCTGGGCGGGCCTGCTGTGGCCCCACGCGTGGGTGGAAGGCGTGGTGAGTCTGGGCAGGAACAGTGACTGTGGGCAGGCGTGCTGGCCACAGTCCTTTCCAGGGAGAACTGACCAGGGACCCATGTTTGATTCCCACACAGCATGTCCTTGGCTAAACAGAGACATGGCCTAGAACTTGGCACTGGACCCTCTGCAGGGTAGACCTTGGGGTGGCATGGATGCTACATGTACTGTTCTCTCATGCAAGTAGAATTTGAGTCTCAGGTTCCTAGTGAGAGTCTGAAAAGTGATTCAAATGAAGAATTCTTTGCTGGGACCTTGGTAATAAACTGATGCTAGAAGCTGATAGGGTCTGCTTTTGTCTCGGCACAAAGGTAAACGACTAAAAAGATTGAGAAGTTGCCACTGTGAGGCATCTGCCTCAGGCATGAAGTCAGCTGTCCTTGCAGCAGTGGCGGAGTAGGGCGACTGAATGGTCTGTATGCAGCAGTCCCTGGGCCAGGCAGGGAGTGGAAAGACACCGATATGGAAGCCAGTAGGAGACATGCCTTGCCTTGGCGTGACGGCCCGGCTGCAGGAGTGCTCAGAGCAATGGCAGAGATGCTCTGCTCTGGTGGAGACCTCCATGGCAGCTGCAGAGAGAGGAGCTTGTCATCTGGTGCTCTTCCGGGTGTGGCCTGGGGTGTGAATGCAGTGTGTCCCTGCAGGAGTTTAGTGTCCAGACCTCTCTTGGTAGCCGGTGCTCTACCTGTGACGCCTGCTGCTTTCGCAGGCTTGTTAAACCTGGGATACGCAGCAGCTTTATGCAAATCTCAGGGGAGCCACAGGATCCCCCTCATTCAGCCCAGCCTTTGCTCTTCTCTCCACGATGCATAGGAGGCAATACTGCTCACTCTTTTCGAAGAGTAGTTTTCAGCTGAGATGCTCGAGGTCTCATTCATAGGCAGCTCTAAAGAGATTCACTAACATTCTGACTTTGCTCACAAAGCCATGTATAGGGCAGAGGCCTGGGGCAATGGGCTCATGATAACCACATCCCCACATGGGCCCTCTTCTGAACTCCTAGGTGTAGCCTAGGAAGAAAGAAAGCATGTGAGGCTGGGAGGAGAGAGGGACTCTCTTGATGTCAAGGCTACTGTCCTCATCCTGACTCCTAATTCTAAGGATCATATCTCAAGACAGCCAAGCTTTCTGAGATCCCACCACCTCTACCAAGGGCATAGGCCACCCCGTCTCTGCACATTGCCAATCGGGGCACCAATCTGCACATGTACTCTTGAGGTACAAACCGTGTCTCAGCCATATTAGTTCCTTCTGAAGAAGATGAAATTGTTTTGACCATCATTCTCAGACGGGTGAATCCCTCATGCATTATTGATACGGTGGAGCCACAGTCAGAGCACACGTCAATCCCCTCCTGGGCTGGAGTTGCTTTTCCTCCTCCACCCCTCTGTGCCCTGTGTCTCCATGGCTTGGGCATCCGGCCCCCCGTCCTGCTGCTGGCCAGGGCTATTTGATCCCAACAGTAGAACAGTGAAGTTTCCACAGCCTGTCGTGCAAGCCTGAGCTCTACTGAGGTTTACTTGGATGCAGCGTGTCTCCACAGCTCTGTCCCTTCTCAGATTCCGGCCCCAGGAAGCCCCTCCTCTGCTTCCTCCTATCAGCCTTGCTAGTTTCTACCATTGTTCAACCCTGTTCTACTTCTCACTGTGATGATCTCTAGTAACTATAGCTGCTACCAGCTTTGAACAGCTCTGTGCTATACTTTTGGGGGGGTTCCTAGTGGGCATTCAATACATACTTGAGTTAAATCACAGCTGCGTCTCACCTGCCTTGGCTTCCTCACCTGTCAGGCAGAAATGTTGGCAATGTCTTCTCCTCCTTGTGATAATCAAATAGATACTGTGTACAGAGTGCTCAGAGCTCAGGTGGCTGTGTGGAAGCCTTCTGGTGGCTATGTCTGTAAAGGTAAAGAATCTGCTGACACTCAACAACCACGCCACACACCAGGTACCCATGAGGAGATTTTTATTCAGAATCGAGTGGCTCCTGTATTGAAGCAGAGCAGGAAAAAGAGAAGGGAGGAGCAGGGGAGTGGACTGTCTTACATAGACCCGGGGGTCAGGGGGTCTTACGTCAGGGCTGAGGGAGGGTAGCCTTAGCCTGTCAGACGCTATAAAGTTTGTGCCTTGCAAGAAGCTCCATTCCGATGTTTCCAGCTGGTGTGGATTTTAGGAAAGGATAACTCTGGCCAGAGGTGGAGCTATGGGAAAGGGCGAAGAACCCAGAAAGATTGTACAAGATGGCAGATAACATTTCTAACATTACAACTTCTCTAGCAGTGTCTGTACAGATCAGTGGCTTATAGAAAATGTGGGGGCTGAGGCAGACAGAGTAATTGACTCAGGACCACAATGCTGTGAAGTGGCGGGGTCTTGAGGCCCACCCGTCACTGAAATGCTTGAACATGAGAGCTACTGAGCTTCACTGCTTCCAGTGAATCCTAGAAGGTAAATTCACATTTGTTAGATGAAGAAAAGGAAATTCTCTATAAAACTCTTCACCATTTCTTTTTCCCCTTTCATTTAAGATGCTCCTGCTGCTTCCTGTATTGCGTTTCTCCACTTAGTCATTCTTTCATTTTAACATGTCCTGTTTCAAATTCCCAAAACACGGTGCAACTTATCATAAATGTAAGTAGAGGAATAAATCTGAGCAGAAATACAAAGCACATTCTTGGCCAGGAGTCTTCTCTACTCTCAAACACAGGGAGCAGGAACCCAGGGGCCTTGTCAGCAAGCAGAAGCATCAGCAGAAACACTCATCATGGTGCTGGGGGAGGAGCAGCTCTGCGGGAAGCCTCTGACCACTGCTGCCCTACGAGGCTCTTGTATAGACAGACAGCTCACTCCAAGCTGGAGCACCAGGCCAGGCACTCGAGGTTCCCACCGCTAGTCTGTGTGCAGAGAAGTGCTGGCTGTGAACCACTCCCCGTCGGCGCGCCTGAGTCTCTTCCCATGTAACCTGGTCAGGCTCCAGGCTGGCTGTGTCAGAGACAGGGGCTTCTACCGCCTCTCTGAGCCAGAATTAAGCTGTGTCTGCTCGTCCACAAGGTGGAGTGAATGAGGGGCAGGCGGGTCTCTGATCAGGAACAAGGAAAGGGGGCAGAGCGGGTGGGAGAGGTGGACGTGGCATTACCAGCTTAGTGTCTGTGGGCAAGGCGCAGCTGTGAGGCTTGGTACGTGGCCTAGGACCTCCGGGTTCCTCTCTTGTGGACAAAGGCACAGCCTCGTCCCTGGGGAGCTGACAGGATGGGCTCGTTCTGGTCCCCTCCAGTGTCTTCTTGAGGAGGGTGGATGAGTGTGGGGCCAGACCAGGTGCAGTGTCACATCAGTGCTGTCTGGCCCACCATGCCTGCATGTCCCGGTCCCCCAGTGAGCACAGGGTGCAGCGAGGGCGTTGGCCCCACACCCTGCTCGTCTGAGCGCTGCCTTTGTGAGCAAGATCATTGGGCCCGTGGGTCTCTGCTTTGGCCACACTACTTACTTGAGGATATTGTTTACTTTTCTCTTTAAATTTAAAAAGGGAAGCATTGTGTTCATTCATTAAAGCACAGAAAACCTATGAACTCATCTCTATGGCCGAAAATCCCCTGTATCACACACAGCAGCGCCAGCACCATCTCACCTACAGGAAGTCGTGTCAGCCTGGCCCACAGAGCTCTTTCCTGAATCTAATTGGCATCTCCATGCAGTGTGCAGGACATGTTTTTTGTGCTTTTTAAAGAAACAACTTCAAAAATAGCAGATTCATTCATGTAATACAAACAGTTTGCTCTTTTTTGGAGGTGTAAAATATAGTAAGTAAATAAGTTCATGTGAATTTATATCTATGTCTTCCTGGAGAACTGACTTTTTCTTTTTTTTTTTTTGAGACAGGGTCTCACTTTGTAGTTCAGGCTGGCCCTGAGCTCAGCTTCAAACTCATAGCAGTCCTCTTGCCTCTGCCTCCCGAATGCTGGGATTACACACCCAGCACTGTAGTATGTGATTCTGATTGCTGGGGGGTGTGAGTCTCCATGCCCTCCATTGTTGTATGTGATTACCAAGGATCAAACCCTGGCCCTTGTGCTTGCAAGGCACCAGAACCACTGAGCCAAATCCCCAACCCAAGGAAGGTTTTCTTAGCTTAAAAATAATCAAGCTATTTCTTTCCTAAAAGCAAGAAGGAAGAGAAAAGCCCATATCTATCTATCTATCTATCTATCTATCTATCTATCTATCTATAGTTGTTACATCATATTTTAATCAGTTTTTGAAAATGAATATCATTCAGAGAGAATTTGCATGAATACCTTGTCCCAGTCACTTTGTTCATAGCTGAAACATATTAGCTGACACAACTTGAAGAGGAGGTTTATTTTGGCTCACGATTTCAGGGTTCAGTCCATATGGAGGATTCAGTGCATAGTCAGCTGGTTCCAGTCAGGGAGGGCATGGTGGACTGGCCTGTGGAGAAACATTGCTCACATTATGGTGACCAGGAAGTGGAGGGAAAGAACCAGGGATAAGAATGCACCTTCCAGATCACATCCCTACTGCTCCTGAGTGCTGGGACTGCAGGTGTGTGCCATCATGCCTGGCAAGTTCGATACCGTTTAATGAAGCAGTTTCTGTGGTGGACAACTGTGCTCATCACAGTTTGCTGCTGTGGCTGCAGTGTCTGAGCTGACCTTGTCTGGTAGCAGCCTCTGGGTCCCAAAAACTCTTACAAGATGCTGCTTAGTCTGTTTCTATGGTTGATACTTGCTATTTATTTTCAATAAAATGAGTGCATTAATTTCACCACATGCATCAATTTGTAAGGTACATATCTATTTGATAGTTCCAGTAATGGTTACCTTCAAGTTAAGATAAGATACAAACTTTTGCACTAGACACCAGTGGAAGGAAGCGGGGATGCCTGGTTTAGAACATTTACTTTCTAAAGTGTTGTCTTCCCCTTGTCACCAATGCAGAGATTCTGGAGCAGGAGCCCCGTCTCCATATTGCAGACAATTGCTGACACCTGGAGAGCCTGTTAATTGTCAAGGGAGTCTCCAAGAAAGAGCCTCTGTCCTCACAGGGCAACACGGCCGAGGCTGAGAGCAGGTACTGAGCGCATTGAACTCCTGTTTTGCCTGCAAGGATCCTGAGACTCCCCTGAGAGGTGCCAGCACACACTTCACTGCTTGTTAGTACCAGAAGGAAGGTAGTGGCCTTAGATTCAGCCTGTCCCGCCAGCACCCACCTCCCTGACAGAGGTGCCTGAAGACCCAGCCATGACCTCGTATGTCAGAGTCCTCTATTCCAGGCAACCTTCTAACAGAAAGCTGGCACCAATGGCTTTGTCCATTGTACGTCTGAGATCTCTTCTGCTTATTCAGCTCTTCAGTTGAGTAAGTTCAAATAGACCCCATGATGGAACCGCATGGTATTAGTAAATTGAAATGGTCATGTGATTACAACACTCTTGGTTTTCTGCAAAATATTAAGTATGTAATTTGCAGAATTTGAGGAGAGAGTAGCTTAGAGGCCACCTCACCCCACAGCTCATTGATTGCAATCCTCTAGACCAATTGCTGGGTCAGTTTCTTGGAGAGGAAGCTGGAGCCCCCTTGTATTGCTTACTGTAAATTTGGGGCAACTATGGTTATGGTGAATAAGGTAACGATATCATATTCATAAATCAATTGGGCAAGTTTGTCAGAGCAGTGTGGTTTTGGTGAGAAAGTGGCTCCTAGAGGTGGTGAGGGGAAGTACTTGGGCTTGCGATCACTTTCCAGATCCTAAAAGGAGTCACTGCCTCCAAAGGTGAGGGTCAACTGTCTGTTCACAACACCTGGACGAGCAGGACTATTAGTCCTGCAGGGCAACTTTGGGTGATGTCAAGGTTTAGTTGAGAGAATTCTTTTGGAGGAGAAGGAAACCAAAAGCTTTCAGGAAAAGACTCGACTGATAATACAAATACTCACGTGGTAAAGGAAGTGGAGGAGAAAGCGTGGTTTACTAGAGTCAACAGTTCAGTTGTGGAGAGAGATAATGAAACCCTGGAATTCAAGTAAGAATGTGAGTGTTTTTGAAAACTATACTATTAATTTTTAAAAGTAGACTTTTGTTCTGTAATTAATTAGAATTTTCTCCCACTTGTATGGCCTTCTTGACCTTCTACTCCCTCTCAGTCTTGCTGGGCCTAACCAGCGCTACTGCATCTGCTCGCTGCAGCCAGACCTGAGGCAGTCTGTGCCAGCTTGTTTCTGCCCTCTGCCAGACCATCCCAGTTGGTACCCAACCATAGAGCTCTGGCTTCATAGATCCCTCAGCTGCCAACCCGAGTGTCTCCTGGCTGGATCCAGGCACAGGACCCTGTCATCTCATTGGGAGACTTCCAGTCTGTTTTCTGGTTCCCAACTCCTGATCATTTCATATGTTTTCTTTGCAGCAGAAGGAAGGCTTTTTGTTTGCTTTTTAAACAGCAATTAAGTTATATCATGGCCCTCTTCCTGAATATGGCCAGAGGTGCCATTATCCTTTATTAGGATATTACTAACACTTTATATTTACAGGTAGTTTCCACTTGGTCCCCAAATATCATCACTATGATGCAGTTTTTACAGTTCTTTCTGTAATAAATGAAGCTACTAATGTTGTACAAGGTTAAATAATGGTCCAGACTCTCAGAATGTGAGCATATCCAAATCATGATTCAGCTTATTTGATTCCAGCCTTGCTCTCTGTATTTGGGAAAAGAAAATTCTTTTTCTCTTTTTTAAATAGAGTACTTTCTATGTTTTTCAATAGCTGACTCTTCCTGACAGAATCTGTGAGAAATTTTCTTACTTTTTCATAACTATGAATGCAAACTAGTGAGTGTAGCTAAATTTTCAGTAGTTCTGCATTTTATTTAAAAGAATAGTAAGAAGAACAAGAAAAACAATCACAGCATTTGTGAGGCTGAGCTTTTGTAGTTCATTTCTTACAATGAGACACAATTCTAATTTTTCTTAAATAAGTGGAGTTTAATAGAGTATCAATCTGATAATAAAAAAGAATAATTTTAAATTCTTTGCCTTGTTTTTCTCAGAAATTTGGGATTTTATTTGCAAGAAAATTTAGCTTCAAATGGTATTTTGCTTCAAATGGTATTTTGCATTTCAAATGTATTTAAATTCAATGTAGTGTATTTGATATTCAGATGAGGATGGAGATGAGGCAGCTGGCACTCAGTAACAGAGAAGTGGGCCCCAAGTCCCATGTTTATCCCCTAAGAAGTCTGTGGAGTAATCCAACTGTTCTTTCTAAATTTTGCTTCAAATGACCTGAAGAATAACGGCAAATTCCAGCCTTGCCCAGTCTCTGTGAAGAGTCAGTGTGACACCACTCTCCTGCCCACGGTGGGCGGTGCGGCAGGTCGAAGGCGGCATGGGGCCAGCGCGGGGAGTGGGGGGGTGGAGGGGAGTCACCAGGAGGGACGCCTGGCTCTGAAAGGCTACAGACTTGCACCCATGGACAGTATGACTGAACGGCCAGACCGAGACACAGAGCTGTGACCCGGGAGCTTCAGGCAGTGAGCTTTGGCTGGGCCAGGTGAGCAGAGTGAGAGAAGGCGAGTGTGGGGTTGGCTAGAAAGGGGTGCTCCATCTCAGCCTGCCCAGCTGCACCGTGCACTGTGAGACACACTGTGGCTGACGCAGCACTCAGAACTGGTCACCCCCGGCCTTCACATACTCCACATCCCAGCCTGTTTCTGTTTCATTGCTTTGAGACAGGGTTCTCTGAGTTGCCGAGTTGTCTGGGCTGAGATTGAGCTTGAGATGTTTCTTCTTGGGACCCCACAGTGCTGGGATCAAGTGCAGCGTGCACTGTGCCGTCACCGGAACTCTTTCGTTGTCAGACGAGGCACACTGTTCCCATGCATAAGAAGAAATAAAATATGAGCAAAAACTCTGCTCAAGAGCATTCCATACAGCTTGCTTTCAGCCCTGTGAGTCAGAACTCATAGAAGACCAACTGTCCACAAGTTTTGTCCTCTGTGCCACCAAAGGCAGTGCAATGTGACATTTTTAAAAGAATCGCTTCTCCCTGGTCGTTAGTGTCCTCCAAGGTGCTGCCACCCATTTTGCAAAGTCTGACTGTACCCTCGAGCTGTGGCACCCACACCACAGTGCCACGTGGCTGCCAGAGATTTGGAGACAAATTACAGACTGATTCAAAGACCTTAACTATGAAACAGAAAATGTGCTTCCCAGAACATCTTTGAAGTTTGGTGGCTGGGAAAGGCTTTGAAGATATATTATTGAGAGAGTCTGTATTGACTCTGTAGCCAGGTGAGGGGTGCAAGGTGATCTTGAATTTGGAGGGTGCAGTGGGCAGCCTTCCTGGCCTTGGGATGCAGCAGCAGGAGGAGATGGGTTCCGGGTCCTGATGCCGGTGAGGGAGGACAGTGGGGACCTGGGACCCAGCAGCCCCGTGGGCCTTGGCACTGCTTATCTTTTAAGCTAAGTGCTGTTTTCAGCAATATTATGTCTGCTTGTGGAATAAGAGAAGAGAGATTTGTGAGGCAGATCCTGGCAGGTCCCGTTTTCTGGGCTGGTGTTAGCCTGACTTCCAGGGCTCACTACAGGGCTAAGTGACTGTTCAATGCTCTTCACTTGTGAGCAGAGCAGCAGTAGCAACTCTGTTAATATTTTTAAAAATGAAATCAAATTCACGGCCTTGAGGTGGGGCCATGTTTTCTTGCTCACTACATGCCCGACACTAATGTATCTGGCGACTTCAAGCACTCATTTCTTCTGCCCTGTGTCAGAGTTACTGTACATTGTGATCCTTGGCATGTGGACCAATGGCCCTGGCCATTTCCTTTCTTTACGGGCATATATTCTGACCTGGGTTTTATTCAAAGCGCACATTATTGATTATCATTTTCTCTCCGAAGGACTGATCAGTCCAGTCATAACGGATGGCCAGAAACAATTGTCCTCTTTTTAACTGTTTTTCATCTTCATCCTGCTTAATTTCCCTGGGGATATCTGATCCTGCTTCTTTCTTGAGAGACCTTTTCTTTCCTTCCTGTGTTAATTGAATTAATATTAATGAGTACCAAATTACACATTTATCTCTCCTTTTTTCTTTATAATCCTATGGACTGAACTTAGGCACTGTGAGTTTCCAGGAAAAAAATCTTGAATGCTCAGAGCCCGGCAAAGAGAGGCCTGGCCGAGGGCAGAGCTGCTCAGGCGGGAGCTGAGACCGAGCCTGTGGGCTTGGGCTCAGCTGAGGCCGCATGCTTGCTCATGTTTCCAAGAACTCTCAGTCCAAGTCCCAGTTGCCACGTGCGTTTCTGGAGCCCACAGCTGTGCCTGAGTCTGTGTTGGAAGAGGGCGCATCTCCACACTGGGGACACAGGATCTTGAGCATGAGTTGTGCAGGGACAGAGAGAGCACACTGCATGCGGCATAGGAGGCACGACGAAAGGGCACCGTGACAGAGGCTTCAGACGCTCTCCTCTGCGACCCTCACTGTGTGTCAGACATGCGTCCTGATGGACCTGGACAGTGGAACAGAGGCTCTGAGGTCTGGGGAGGAGGAAAGAGGCCAGGTCTCAGGGAGGGTATTTGTGTCACTGCTCATGAGCAAGGGTGCCATATGGAGTCTGGACAGCCAAGTGACTGCCTCTGTGAGAGTGGCAAGGGGGCAAACTGCAGAGGGGAGGATCTGTCCCTGACTGTGTGGGCCGCAGCCTTTGACAACACAGTGGGGTGCTGCTTTGCCTTCTTCAGGCCTTGGTGTGAGCCTCACTACCACCTCTGGGTATCTCTGACTGCAGCCAAGTCCCCACATGGCCAAAGAGGCCCACGGCGGCAGCAGACGGGCAGGTGGAAGTGGTGGCCAGGGGAGAGTGGGGGAGTCTGGGTCTTCGTGCTTTGCAGTCTCTCCAGCATCCTTGCTGATATTACTCCGTGAAGGTCGTGGCAGGGTCTGGGTCCTTCCCAGGCCGAGAGCTTCGTGGGCCCCACGGTGCTGGCTGAAAACCTTAAAGCGGGACCTGTAGGCACAGAGTCACTCTCAGGTACTTGAGAACCCAGTCATCAGAATGACTGACTTGTGCAGGAGGAGGGGTAGCTCCCTCTCAGGGTTGCCCTCTCAAAGCAGGTAGAAGTGCATTTTGTGCTAAAGTCAACCACTCCTTGTCAACCCTATCGACTGTAGGACAACTTGGGGGAACCCAACAGTTCCTTGCACTGCTGTTTCTGAAGAACTGACCCACTGTTAGGCTCTCAGGTTATCGAGGTTCTTACAGTCTATGAAACCTTACTGTGAAAGTCCACATGGCTGCGGCGTCGTCTCCCCACAGCCACCTCCTTGAGAAGCAGTGGTGAGCACAGCCCTGTCTCCCCTCCCGCCCTCAGGACGGCTTTCTTCTTTCACCCTTACCCTTCTACTCTGTCGGATAGCTGTGGTCTTTGTTCCAGTCAAACAACTTGCCCATGCCCGATGAGTGCATGCTGCCCTCCAGGCTGTGGGGCCCCTGGGTTCACCCCACTTCCCTGGAACAACTGAGGCGGTTAATCATGCTTTTCTCATTCTCTAAGGGTTTTCTTTTTAGATTTGAGGACAAACTGTTTCCAACGCCTGTCTTTTGTGGATGTAGGCGAGGAGCAAAGGTGGCTGTGGCTCACTGTCGGCCCTGAGAGAGCACCAGGTGTGGGCAAGACGGTGAGTGAGAGTGAGACTCAGGTGCTTCCTCCCTGGGTGGTGCGGGAGGGAGGCCGGAGAACGAGGAGCCGGTGGGCGAGCAGGGAGGAGCGGACTGCTCGGTCTGCGTCCCGGGAGAGCAGAAGCCGGGGGAGATGGGTGTGTCTTTGTGCTCTGAGTTCAAGTCTCTTTCAGGGGAGGCTTCCTTCCTTAGCCCACAGGACAGGGCAGGGTACGTGTGTTGCTTCCGTGGACTAGCAGTTTCCAGGAAACGAGCAAGGCCTTCCCATCATATGTAGGTCCTGTGTCCTCATGGACCCAGCAAGTGTCCTGCCTGGGGATTGGCTCTGCCCACGCCCAAGTGCCCGCCTGGGTAAGCCTCCTCCTCAGGAGAGCATTGCAGTGCGCATGTCCTCCAGGGCGAGCGGCCCTCAGTGCTGCTCACGCGCCGAGTCTCCGTGTGTGGCAGTTTGGCGGTTCTGATTTCCACCCTGTGCTGGAGAGGGAGTGGACTGGGCTCTCTGCAGAGACCTGACAAGGGCCTCGGACCCAGAGACACTGCCAGCCAGGGTGTGATGCGACTGCTGGCTTTGCTGCCCAGAGTCCTTACACCAGAGGCTGGGAATCTGCAGTTCTGTCTCCTCGGACACAAAAATGCCACATGAGGCAAATGTCCCCCTGTTACTGAGAAGAGCTCGAAGTATAAGGATACAATGCCAGTGAGCAGCGTGAAAGGGGGCTAAAATCTGCTGCATTCAGGATCCTGCTCATGCAGAGATATCGGTGAAGTTGGATCTCTTTGGTAGAGTTGTTATCCATATGTTTATGATGCTTTAGTTTTAATCTTCTACGTTTAATGCTGAGATTTTCTATTTAAGATAACTCTGACTGTGGTAATAAACAAATGGCAAGATGGAAAACAGCTAGTGCAAAATAACAGAAATCTGCTCGATATTCACTGAGAGTTCAGGACAGGCATTTGTAATCGGCAGGAAGCCATCAGCAACGCGGCCTTGTTCTGGCTGCTTCTCAGCAGCGCGCCCGTGAAGGAGCGGAGAGAAGGCCGCGTGCAGAGGCAAGCGTGGGAGCACCTGCTCACCCTCCGCAGGCGCTGCAGATGGGAGAGGCTGGAACTGGAAGGCAAGCTGTGGCTATCACAGTGTCTTCAGGCTGAGGGACCCTCCCCTGAAATACATGGGGCTACAGTGTTCTGGATTTCACATTTCTCAGATTTTGGAATGATTGCATAAATATAACGAGATATCTTGGAAACAAGACCCCATGAAAATGCGAATTTATGTGTTTAATGTACATTTTATAACAGGAAGGTAATTCTATACAGTGCTTTTAGTAACTCCACCCCTATCATTTAAGGTGAAGTGTGGCATTTTCCACTTTAGACTCATGGTGGCAGTCAAAAAGTTCTGGAGTAGGAAGCAGTTTGGATTTTGTGGATGCTTAACTTGTAAGTATAGATAAGCACTCTACAGAAAAGGAAATATATTGAAATAATATTTTAAAATAATTTATCATTATTTAAATGTAAGTTAAAGTTAAAATTTGGTTCAATTTCTCGTATTTTGGAGTTAGAAATATGTTAGGAAGACTTAGGAGACGTTCTTCCCTTACACAGAGTCGAAGACCAGCACGGAACTGGTGAAGACGCTGCCGGGCCCCAGTGCCTGTGCTTTCTTCTGAATGGATGGCTGTGTACTTGGTGCCCCAGAGCCCCGAGCTCTCTCTGCATAACTAGAAAAAGATGGGTGTGCTATCAGTGGCTCAGCATCTCCTGGGGAGTTTGCCCCGAAGGCCAGCAGCAAAGCGTCTCCGGGTGCTGCCATGGCACTGTGTCCAGACGCCGAGCTTGCTGGGCGGCGGGGAGCTCAGCAGGGCACTGCGGTGCACTGTCCCCACCGGCGCCCGGTCTTTCAGCGGGAGCCCTGAAGGTGACTCTGCTCTAGGCACCTGGAGGTTGTCGGGGAGCAGCTCCCCCGCTTTTATGGCGAGAGTGAACAGAGGCTCCGTCTCTTTCCTCAGCAGCCCGCGACCATGCGCAGCCGTCCTCCCCAGCAGCGCGGTCGCACACCGCTGACCCAGGGACAGCAAAGTTCTATCGTGTGTCAGATCCGGTTCAGGCGCTCCGGTTAGGGTCCTTTCTGTGTTTGGCAGTCAGTCTACCGTTCCATATACATGAATTAAATTGTAAAGTTCACATTAACAACTCAGAGCAGGAGTCTGCAGAGGTGCTTTATTTGCTTAATCCCAGCACTCTGGGAGGCTGACGCAGGAGGATTGGAAGTCTGAGCCTTTCCTAGGAAATTAAGCAAATTAACAAGACTTTGCTCAAAATAAAAAATTAAAAAGGGCTGAGAAGAGCTCAGTGCAAAGGCGCTGTGTTTAATTCCTAGGTATGCAAAAAATACCTCAAGCTCGGTGAAGAAATGAAATCAAGCACATGTACTAGAGATGGTAAGAAGGGGTTTAGGGTGGGGCGCACGCCCAGTATCTTCTCTTTGCTCTCAACTCCTGCGCCAGTGATCAGAGAGCAGCCTAAACCTTCCTTCCTGAGACTGGCTCCCGTGGAGTCCTGGGGGCGTCCACAGCCCCACAGCCTTTTTCTGCAGACCATAACTGCCGGGCTGGGTCCTGTGAGAGGCCGCTGAGCGTCTGTGCCTCCAGCCACCGTGTACAAAAGCACCTCTGCACTTAGTTCGGTAATTGCAATCAATACTTACAGTTAATATGGTAGCCTCGTGCACATTGCTTAGCTGCGCGAGGAACCTCCAGAGGCTTCTCCTGGTCTCCTAGAGGAGCACGGGAGTGTTCAGACTCACCCCGGTGTGGATGTCAGTCCATCAGATTCACATAGCTTCCCCACCTGAGCGCAAGTGACGCGTGGGCCGAGGCTGGGTGTGTGTACCTGACATCTCCCCTCCCACCCCCGAGCACTCTGCCGAGGTCACCCACAGCCTCCAGTTTGGGTGGCTTCTCTTGGGATGGTTTCTTTCTACCTGTGCATTTAGCCACAGAGGATGTATGTTGTCAGAACTGGTCAATGAAGATGTGATTTGGACTCAAAAATATGTATCACTTCTTTTTCTTTTGCAGGATGAGGGATTAATGTATGTCTTGTCACACACTCCTTTCTTGCTTTTTCTTTTAGACACTGTCTTGCTTTGTGGTTCAGGCTGGCCTGCCTCCCGAGTACTGGAATTTCAGGTGTGAACCACCATGCCTGGCATTGTGCTATGTAGTACCAGGAATCGAACTCAGGACCTTGTGCTTGCCAGGCAGATGATGGAACCACTGAGCTAAACCCCTGCATCCTTTTTGGCTTTTCAAAAATGTATTTCAAGTACACTGCAGATTTGGTATGCTCCATCCTAAATTCTTTTACATTTATGTCAGTGAGTAGTGTTAAGTATTTGTTTATAATTTTAAAGTAAAATTTACATATCAAAAACATAAAACTTGATGGTATGCTTAACTGATGAGCTTTGACAAATGCCGTCCCTGTGAAAGCGAAGCCAACACCAGGTAAGAACCATAAGCACTTCGTATGCACAAGCGCATTCTTCTCTCTCATTGACACCTCGATGTCCTCTGGGGGGAGACGGAGGGTGTGAAGAGCTGCTGTGAGGACTCACAGCCAGAAGCTGTCACTAAAGCAGAGGCGCTGCTCGGCAGGTCCCCAAGGCTCAGCTCGGTGAGGTGAGACGTTTCCAATTTCCTCACATTCTCAAATCCTTCCCTACTTCCTGCTAAATACCAGCGTTCACCTTGCAGCGGGCTTGGAGTCCAGCCCACGCCCTCACCTGGGATGTGGGAACGTGTCCTGTGACGTGTAAGAGCCCTCGGACGCAGAGCGTGGGCACCTACCCACGCGGTGAGACACCAGCCCTTTCCTTTGTCTGCCAAATGATGTTATTCCTCTTCTACTGTAGTCTAAACTGACAGGCTGCATTTTAATATAAATTCTAGTGATTGCATGAAAACTTCATAATTTGATTATATTGTAAACATTAACATTTTACACTAAAATTACTATTACTATTTTATTACACCCACTGCAATAAAAACTCATAACAGATTGATATCCTTCATCATTCAGTTTAAAAGTACACCACAAACATATTATCAGTCAGAAATTTTAGATTTTTTTTCTCTTTGAACTCAGATATTTATTATTATAGCCTATGTTTTTATAATATAATGCTTTTGTGTGTTTTAGAAAGTCATTTAATTGATTACTCTGATGTATAACACAAACACATTTAAACTTGACTTTGTTTTTCTTTGAAAATCAGTAACTTAAAAATATTCTACTACAGACTGTCATTATTACAGAATTATAATAAATTATTAATAAAAACAATATAAATACTTTGCAATCTCGACAAACATTTATTTATAGGCTTCAAGAAGATAGGCACAATTTTTTTTTCTTTCTTTTTTTTTGAGAGAGAGAGAGGATCTCTCACTTTGTACTTCAGGCTGGTCCTGAGCTCAGTAATCCTCCTGCCTCTGCCTCCCAAGTGCCAGGATTACAGGCGTGCACCACCAAAGGAGGCGAGAGGCAGAGCCTCCTTTCACTCTCCATTCAGGAGGCAGGGAAGCTGCTCCCTGTAGTCTCCTGTGGTTTGTGGTTCTGATTTCTGGGGGGCGCGGGTCTCCACTCCTAGCGCGATTGTATGTGGTTACCAGGGATGGAACCTGGGACCTTGTGTTTGCAAGGGAGGAGCTGGAACCACTGAGCTAAATCCCTGGCCCAGTAGACATAATTTTCTATATATTTTGGTTGTTGTGCTTTGCAGTGTAAAGCTTCTTTAATGAGTATATGCTATTTTATAAGCAGGAAGAATGTTGAAAATAACGTTAAACAACAAAGACAGGATACACATCAAGAGTAATAGACAGAACTGTACTAACTTGCCAGCATCCAAGACGTTAAAACACTCAGTGAATTTTTATAGCAATAAATTAAATTATGCTTATAATAATGAGAAGCACTTCTCAACAGTCTGACATTGTGAGAGTGAAGATATTGTACTAAAGTTTTTGTTCATTCTTTTTTTGAATTAATTAGGTTCCTTGGCACATTTTAGATATGCACAATGATCACATTCACTGTGGGGAGTTTGCAGTGTGCGTGATACATCTTCATTCCCTTTTTCCCATCTCCCTGCCTCCCTCCAACTCCTCTTTCCCTTCTTATGTACAAAGCTTTGTTTCCAATTTCCTTCTTTTCTCCTTTTGTCTTTTTCCTCCTCATTCCCCTTAACATTTGAACATTTTCTTCCTGTTTCACAATATTTATTATAAATTTTGGTCCTTATTTACACTTCTATTTTTTCACAACAGAAATCAACAAGGTATTAGTTCATTCTTTTTTAAACAAAATGTATTTATTAAGATACAGCACCTCCCTAAATATTCATAGTAAAGTCCTTCTCTTGGACAAATCAAGAAACCAACGAAGTCCATTGACAAACAGATTTCACTTTTTAAAAGTGGAGAAAATTCTTAAAACTTGGTTAAGAATCTATTTCATCAGCTTAGAAGAAGCCAGAAGTGATTGTCATTCTCACATCCTGTTTAGACTGTTTTACATGTGTATTGTAAACAGTCAGAGAACACAGTCATGCAGAATTATTAAAAGAACAAAACCATTGTGTTCTCGTACCATGGTGATCACAGTCATCCTCTCTCATCCACAGGTTTGTTTTCTGTGATTTCAATTCCCAGTGCTCAACCGTGGCCCAAAATCTTAAATGGAAAACTCCAGCTGTACATAATCCGTGTTTGGAGCTGCATGCTCATCTGAGCAGTGTGATCAAGCCCCGCTCCTTCCTGGGACTCAGCAGGCCTTGTGTCCGGTGTTCATGAGGTACTGCACTGGACCTGTCACCCAGCCAGCAGTGGCTGGCCCTGGCACTGGGCACATCTGTGCCAGGGTGATGCCAAGAGTCCCTTCTCAGGCCGTGTCCACACCTGGGTCCTCAGCTGTCTCTGTACATCATTGTGTCAATGTCATCGAGGACAGGAGTGCTGCACCTTAGGGAACAGTGACACAATCTTACTAGTTTACCATAATTATTCTAATTCAGTACAGCTATGGTTGTTAATCCCTCATGGTGCCTAGTTTATGAAACACACATTATCATGCGCCTATACAGGGAGACAGCATCCTCGGGGAGGAGGGGCCAAAACAGCTTATATTTAGGGCATGTCATTCTAACTTTTCTATACTGTACATGTGTGTGTGCAAAAGGAATTCTACTTGTTATCCAAATGAACTTACACTGAGCAGAGCTCTGCCCCAGACCGACTGGCGTGCTCTGGGCAGTTATCTCCACCTTCTCACTGCAGTGCATGTCTAGCCAGTTTGAGTCCGGTGATACCCATGTTCAGCAGCTGTGGGTTAACCGTGACCCTCAGCCTCACGCTAACACAGCAGGGATGTGGCCAGTGATGGACAGGTGGCCACACCCGAGGCTCTGCCCTTGTGAATGGTGACATGGAGTCCAGGGAGTGTGGTGTTACCGTGAGCGGATGCTAAGAATGCATCTGTGCCTCTGTCACTGCGCCTGCCCTCTTGGCTGGCATCAGAGGGTGACACAATAAGGAGTCCTCTCCAAGTCCTAGCTGTGCTTCTTCTGTTACTCATCAATCTTCAAAAAAATTAAACCAATAGATTTCCTCCTTTTGTAAATTCTGCAGTCTGTGATGTCCTGTTGGCTCAGGGTAGAATGGGCTGAGACAGAAAGCTTGCAGTCATCATGATCGGTCTACCCAGGTAATTGCTTCACCACTGTGACTTCCTTGGGTCTTGTAACCCAGTACAGACTTTGACAATGTGGACTTGGTGAAGGGCATGGGCTATCTTCTCCAGGGCATCTCTTCCTCTGGATTTTTCTGATCAATACCTCATGGTTTTGTTTGGGTTTGCAGATTTGAAACTTGGAAGCTAAACTAAACTTTTAATAGGGTGTATGTTGAGGATGGTAAGGAAGCCACAGTGTATGTATCATAGTGAATATGGAATATGGATATGGATATGGGTATGGAATCTTGTGTCTGACTACCTACCAGACTGCTGACTTCCTGACGCTCCCAGAGTACTGATAGTTTCCATTTTCTTAAGTAAAGAGTGATATTGCTATAGCACTGTTTGAATATCTAGCTCCCCACTAACCAGCAGTTCTTTGTTTCTGCATTGCCCAGAGCGATCACTGCACTATGCTTTATGAAATGAAGATTGTCATGGTTGTTATTTTGATTCTAAAGTATATCCTTTCATAGAATGAATGGGTTGGATATTCTTTTCTCAAATTTTAGAAGAATCTTTCCCTAAGCGATACTATAGATATTTAATAACTGGAACAGAACCGGCACTAGACAGGACTCTGTACGGCCTGCAGGAGACACTCTAGGTCCTGGTGGTGGGGTGCTGACCTTTAGTAACCAGAATGGCTAAGTGCACGAGGCACTGAGTCCGCCAGATGAGAAGAGTCCAACGTGGAGATGTTCCTACTTCGTTCTTTTTGGTGTATCTGGAGGTATGCACGTCTGTGTGCAGACATGCACCTGAACATCTCCCAAGTTCTATATCATAATCTTCATATTATTAGAAATAAATTATTTTAAATGAGATATCTGTTGACAAGTACTTTTTCACAATTTGGGAGAGTCAAAATATATGGTCCTAACAAAATAAGTTGTCATCTAATCATTAAATTTATTCATATCCTCCATAATTTCTGGAGGTTTAAAGTTACTAATGAATATTCCTGCTTTTATTTTTTTAAATTACAACCTTTATTTAATCCATTGTCATTTGGAATTGTTTAGATAATAAAAATAAATTGTTTTATTACACTGTTGTCTAGTATAGTATTTTACCTTATCACAAACTTTTAAATTACATCTTAAACCTAAGCTTTAGAATTGCATCTGTGATTCATTCAACTCTTTGTTGTGAACTAATTAGACCAAATAAACTTTATTTTTCAGGAAGAAATGTTTTCAACTCAAATTAGTGTGCTAAAGTATGCCCTCAAGAAAACCCGTCTCACCTCTGAATTCAGTGTCAAGGTAGAAAAGCAGAGCTAGCAGTCTCGCTAAAATTTTTCATCCAGCCAAAATATTTATTTTTGATGCTTTCTCTGCCTTTCACTGACAAGACTTTCCACAGAGGTAGTGCAGTTTTTGACTTTCATCACAGAGTAGAAGAAACACATCAATTAACATTCAACTACCCAGTTCCTAACACCACATTTTGATCTCTGAGGCAAGAACACACTATCTAGACGTGCTTTCTACAGATTTATTGTGCTCCGGATAAATGAGAACTGGATTCCACCTCCGTCTATCTGTCCCTTCACTTTGGAAAGTATCATGACGATTGCTGTGAGTGTCTGTCCGTCTATCTGTCCCTTCACTTTGGAAAGTATCATGACGATTGCTGTGAGTGTGAAAGTGCATCGAAGGAGCGGCCTGGGGTAGGGTGTGAGAAGTACGCTTTTCTTTATAGGGTGGAAGAAAAGCAATTACAAAAGTGTACACAGCAAATGAGAGTCGGAGTGACGTCTTGCCCTTTTGTGCTATTCCAAGAAAATCGATGTAGGAGAAGGGATTGCTCTGGTTTAGAAGTAGAATGACTCCAAAGCCTCATGTATTTGGAAAGCAACTGGATCACGGGGTCATGAAGCCCCGCTGAGTTCAGAGCGGAATGCGCTGCAGGAGGCGGGGTGGATCAGTGGGCGTGGCCTGGTGGGCGGGTCCTCGTTCCTGCTGCCTTCTTGTCTCTGCCCGTTGCTGCCAGGCCTTCCGCCTCGGAGCCAGCCGACTCTAGACTGAACCCACTGGAACTCTAGCCCAAAGCCCTCTCTTCCTTCACGCTCTGGGAGCTGGGGTTGTGTCCCAGACAGGAAGCTGGCAGGTGCGGGCCGGAGGGAGGATGGTCTGTGCTGTGAGCTCTTGGCGCGTCTTGGGGCCTCCCTTGGAGAGTCCGTGTGCATCTCAGGCTCAGCTACTTTCTATGGCAGCAGCAATGAGCCTCTCGACATTTTGTCTACAACAGGAACATTTAAAAAGCTTTAGTGTTAAATAGATGCCTCAGTGAAGAATGCCACAGGCCGGAGATCAGAATCTGTGAATATTAAGAGGTTAATTACCAACAATTCACATTAATGACCCCAGAACCCTCCTTTCCTCTGGAAAGATTTTGCTTGGATTTCACTAATAGTATTACTGGGCTTCTACGGGGGAAACTTTATTATTAACTCCAGAAACTCATCCAGGCCAGTGTCAGAGGAAAAGGGAAGGCTTTGGAAGGACACGTGGAAACTCAGAATTAAAAAACGGCTAAAGAACTAGGCAAAGTCCAAGGTCCAAATGGCTATAACTAAATGAAAGAAAGAAGGAAAGAAAGGAAGAAACAAGGAGGAAAGGAAGAAGGGAGGAAGGAAGAGAAGAAGGTTGTGAGGCACGAACCAACACGTAGTTATTTTACGTACTACCAACATTCTCCAAGCAGCACCCACACAGCCGCGTCCGGCCGGGAGTCAGTGTGCAAGGTGGAGACAGTTCCTGCATTCCAGGCCCCTCAGCTGCTGCCTGGTGGGTGACTCCAGATGGATGTACACAGCTACGTAATGCAGGATTAAACAAATGATTGATTATCAAGTAGTCAGGTGGGGTAATAAGTATTTATGAAGCAAAGATGAACAGAAATTGAAACTTAGGGACAATTTAAGAAGGCACTTATCATATAATGAAGATAAAGCACCACTCTAAGTATTAAAGAAATTCCAGTGATCTGTATTTGTGTAAATGGGATCTCATTAATCACCGGAGGAGATTTTGAACAGTTTTGAGCTTGGGTTCCTCTATTTTAGGAGTCTTTGGTAATTTATGTAACATATTACTGGTGAGGCATTGTTGGATACACTCAAGGTGAAAAAATTCTGCGGAGCTGAACTGTGTGTCATTCTCCACTCATTTGGCCAGGGTCTCATTTAAGAATTATTTTCTGTTTGATTGCCAGAGGATACACAAAGCTGGTGAGTTTTGGAGCCAGCAGTTTGAAGCTGTGACAGTCTGACTGGTCTGTCTGGGTTCTGTGTGGGAGCTCTTGTGTGCTCCAGAACGCCAAGAAAGACGCTGGCTGCACCCCAGAGAAGAGCTGAGGGCAGAAGGCTGGTGTCAAGGAGCGAGGTGCAGACGGGCGCCTCCTGCTGGGGGTGGAGAGCGAAGAGGCGCTTGGGGAGGCAGGTTGCTTGGGCTAAGGAAGAGAAGCGCATCCCGGAATGTGACATAGGTGTTCCAGCTTCCCGGCTAAGTATATCCTGGAACATAACGTAGGTGTTCCAGCTTCCTGGCCCCAGTGTATCTTAGAATGTCACACAGATATGCCAGCAGCTTGGGTTAGTATATGTCATATATAGAGATATTATATTCCTTAGAAAATATGTTTAAAATATTAATTCAAGTAGTAAATATATTAATTTAAAATCATGTAAGACTAATAATTAAAAATAAATATGTATTCACAGTGTAGAATTAAATATATTTCCCTTAAAGACAAAATTACTGTTCACTGAAATCAACAGATGTTTTGGCTTTTAGATTGGAAGTCACTTTTCAAAAAATGATAAAAAATATTGTCAGTCCAATACACAGGTCTTTTTTACCCATTTACCTGCACCCATTTATATTCATAGATCTATCTACTTATAAACCTTCGTCTCTCTACCCCATCTCTGGGAACACAACATAAGGATGTAATATGTTTCTAAATTAGACTCACATTATGACACAGAATGTTTGCACAGGCAATGACCTCTGACTCTCCCAATTATGAATAACTTCTTATATTGATTTCTTACTAATTTTCTATTTCCTCACTGACAAAAAGACAGCTGAATGCTTTATCATCTAAATTACAAAGAAACTGAAGACTGAAACATAAGACTAATGGTCACAATGAACAATTAACCTCTTATCAACACGAGGTGAGGCAGAAGAGGAAAAAGAAACAGAGAGAATATGAGTTAAAGAATCATTCTCATGTATGCTCAAGATAGACAGCTGTTGGTACGATTCCAGAACAAAACCACAATTTTACTTGCTGTACTAGAGTATTTTCTTGTTATGGAATATTTCCTCAGTGCTCCATTTTATATATTTATTCATCCATTTTAAATTTTGGATTCATCTTTGTCTTCGTTTGATTTTATGGGCATATATTTATGGGTGCAGTGTGGTGCTTTGCCACCTGTGTCCACTGCACAATAGTCAGATCAGGGCTGTGGCACCAGGTACATCAAACACGCATCTTTCCAGTCTCCAGGACAGTTACCTCTGACTGTCAGTGGACTGAGTTAAGTGCACCCACAGAATTGCAGAGCACAATTCTGGGTGCTTCTGTAGGTGTCCCCAGTGAAGATGGGTGCATGCTTGAGGGCAGAGATCAGCCTCTGCACTGTAGCACATGCAGCCAGCTCCGGCAGAGGTAGGCAAGACCATGAAACTGTGCATGCTCACACTTCTTGAGCGGCTGTTGGCTTTGAACACCTACTCCAGACTCTCTGGCCTTTGAATGTGGGCTTGGGCCACAGTCTCCCCAGAGGTCCTATAGGTCTTCAGACAGGGGCTGCCTCACTGCCCCCTCGCTCTTGCTCATTCTTAGTCTCTTGGTTCTCAGACTGACATTGGTTCTTTGCCTATAGACAGCCTCTGTCATGCACATTGTCCCAGTCAATCCCCCCTGTAGCCATGTGAACACTGAACATTTTCAGGAACCGCCACACTGTTTTCCATAGTGGTTGTATTAATTTACACTTCCAGCCAAACAAAAGCTAGTAGGCAAGAGGAGGAAATAAAGGACATTGAGACAGACCAGAGGAAGTCAAGTTATTCCTGTTTTGAGACAGTATGAACCTGTACATAAAAATCCAAGCCTCCACCACAAACTACTAGAACTAATAAAAGAATTCAGTAAAGCTGAAGGATCCAACATCAACATACAAGAGCCAGTGGCATTTATATACCCCAATACAAACTATCTGAAAAAGAAATCAAGCAAACAATCTCTTTTAAAATAGCTACACAGAAATAAAATACTTAGGAATAAAGGGGAAGAAAGCTCCACAATGAAAACTATAAAGCAATGATAAAAGAAACTCAAAAGATCACAAATAGGAAACTACTCTATTTATAGAATATTCATTCTCATGGATTAGAAGAATTAATATTTAAAAGCTTTTTAAAGTGTTTATATTAGCCAAAGAGATCTCTATCTTCAATACAATTCATACCAAAGTATTAGTGATATTCTTCACAGAAATAGAGAAAAAGTCCTGACGTTCATGAGGAATCAGAAAAGACCTTGATTAGCTATATCAATCTTGAGCAAAAAGAACAAAGTTGAAGGTATCACACCACTGGACTTAAAACCATACTACAGAGCTATAGTAACCAAATCAGCATGGCACCCGTCATTTTATTTAGCATCTACTGCTGACACCGAGTCAGCTAGGCACTGGTGAAATGCAGGGTAATTAAGCTTCTTGGGGTTACTGTGGTCGATGCAGGATCTGTAATTAGACAAAAATTATTTAATTTGAATTTTAGGTTTGAATTTTAAATGCAAAAGCTTTGAGGGTGGAGAGGTAAGTTGAGAGGGGAGACTACTGGAGGAAAGGCTCCAGCTCCATCATGGTAGAAAATCACCACTTCCTCAGACCTGATCAGAAGCAGAAGCACAGAGGAAAGTGAGTCCTCACATCTGCAGAGGTTTTGCGTGGACACTGACAGGTGCTGAATTCTTGTGAGTCTCGACTGAGCAGACCCTGCTCTGTGTCAGTGAGCATGGGCAAGCGGTTCGACCTCTCTCTGCCACATTACAGAAGCCTTGCATGGGGCCCAGGTTCATAACACAGAGCTCCTGAGGGTGACACAGGTGCATCGCTGAGAAACATTTAGAAAGACTCAGGTGACAAGAAGAGCCAAGCTCAGTACTGCAGCACTGCTGTTAAACCAGTGCTCCTGTCACACACCGTGGAAACCTGGAGTCACTTGGAGAGCTACCTGGGAAGAGGCTGATAGTACCTTCCTTCCCCCTTCCTCCCTTCCTTCCTCTCTCCCTCCCTCCCTCCCTCCTTTCCTTTCTTCCTTCCTTCCTTCCTCCTTCCTCCCTCCCTCCTTTCCTTCCTCTCTTCCTTCTGTGACAGTGCAGGAGTCCAGACAACTTGCAAATAATTGGCTTCTGTGTGAGAACTACAGACCTGAGTTGAGTTTGTGGACACAGTCAAGGTTCCCAGAGATCTGTCCGCACGTGGGCTGCACAGGGACTTCTGTCTTTCCCTCTGGAGACCAGCAACGGTCTGAGGTCAGGTCTGTGAGCTCATCCTGCAGAAGTGTAGGAAAGGGAGGCCCAGGGGCTGCTGAGCAGCAGAGGACCCTCGAGGGCTGGGGAGTGTAGTTGCTACCCATTTTTTGCCTCACTTGGACATCCTGGGCTAAGTGGATCCTGCACAGCTTGTCTCATGCCTTATTGCAGCTGCTACCACTTTGCTCCCAAAATGTTTTCTTTGTCTCAGTGCTTTGTCCTCAGGCCTGTCTTGTGCTAGCGGATCCCTCCCTCCTGAGTTCTAAGGTGGTACACAGAGTAGCAAGAGCAGTGGACGACTTGAATCTGCAGTCGTGTGTGTGTGTGTGTGTGTGTGTGTGTGTGTGCGTGTGCACATGCATGTTTGTGCCTGTGCATGTAAATTTGTCACTTAGAGTCTAACGTTCTGAAGATCTTCTCTGTTATCACTTTATTTATTTTGCTTTTAAGTAGCAAAGTATAGTATATATCTAGAGTTGACTGAAATTCTTTGCAGTCCCAGATTTTCAAGAAAGAAAAAAATTGTTCATTTATCTATGTCTTCTTTTACTTTCTTATTTTCAAAGGTTTAGTCAGGATGATAACTGTATATGCCATGAAATTGGCAGGACTTATTTTTTAATATTTTAAGCCAGGAAACATTAATCTCTGTGCTTTAAGCACAACTTCACATTCTAGTAAGCTTTTCCTAAGCGGAACTATATCTAACAACTACCCTTTTATTCTAGGCAAATTTTAATGTTCTTAAATTCATCTGTTTTTTATAGTTAGAAACTCGGGGAATTTTATCTTTTTCTTTGCTGATAGAATTATGGAATCATGGAGAAATTTAGACATTGTCAAATTCATCCCCCCAACTTTAAGGACACAGAGCTCTGGGCGGCTGTGAGTCCCTTGCTGTCACTAAACTGAGTCAACAGAGTTGGAGGCCCCGGTCACGACATCCGACAGCTCCACTCCTCTGTCCTCTGTGGTGTTCAAGGACATGAAGTGTGTTCATCTGTCACTGTCGTGGACCTGCAAGCTCTCCTCTCAGGCTGTGCCCTGGAATATGCCTCTCCCCGCGCCGCGGTCCAGTTGCTTTGGTTCCTCTTTGAAAGGCGAGTGAAGCCCAGAGCGATATTCTCTGACTGTCTCAGTGGTCGTAAGCCTAGCAGTATTCCTAGAATATAGAAATTTCCTTGAAAATATTTGTTGAAGAAATAAAAATATGAAAAACTTCTCTTGATTTACTACCATGTCAGGAACTGTGAGAACATATTTATGGCTGCCAGTCCAGGCACACCTTTGAGGCTGACTGTGGAGGTGAAAAACAGCAATGAAAGTAACCGTATTTAATTGTCAAAATGAAAGGCTATACAAGTGCAGAAATGAGAAAGTGAAATAACCAGTACCTACTGAGATATAAGTAGTGTGGAAATGGAGTAAACTCCAAAATATGTTGAAGAAAAGAGAGCTTGAAAAACTTACCTTCTTGATAAATCAAGAAATGAGAAATTAGAAGATTCTCATTCCATGGAGAAAATAAAGGAAAACATCTACAATCTTGAGAGTAGTAGAGGCAAAAAGAAGCAGATGTTAATTTAATCCTTTAAGTAAATGCATTAATAGTAGGTTCATAGTTTTAATGGATTTTTAAAATGTAAATCATGTTCTTCTATAGATTTCAAGTATATTTCATGAATGTGTACCAGGGTCCTTTCCTCTCTGTGGAGACTTTCTAGGGATAGGGCAATGAATTTCCAAGTTAATTTTTATATAATTTATATTCTTATTAATTTCTGAGAGTAAGTTAGTGGGAGGGCCAAATGTATTACTTCTTAT
The DNA here is from genome assembly GCA_004026965.1 of Petromus typicus. Taxonomy (NCBI): domain Eukaryota; kingdom Metazoa; phylum Chordata; class Mammalia; order Rodentia; family Petromuridae; genus Petromus; species Petromus typicus. The sequence continues at coordinate 24,279 of PVIR01003380.1, read as the reverse complement.
TGAATCAAATCATAAAAAAACTAGAGAGTAAATGAGTGAGAGTGTTGGTCACAGACTAAGCACTTCCTGAGATAAGACGTAACGCTGACCAGCGTAGTTCTGCGCTTGGTCGACCCTGGGTGCCTGGGCCGTACACCGCAGTGAGCACTTTCCCTCTGTGGTCCTCGATTACACCACTCCCATCGGAGAAGGGGAAGTCCTATCCCAGGCCTTCTTTCCTTAGAAGCAGAGTAAAGACTGATGTGAAAGAAGACTGAGCTTTGGTTCTGGCTTTATGGATCAAGCAATTCAGATTAAACTTCTTGAAGTTGTGGTTTTTGTGTGCCGAATAAGAGCAACGTTCCTACAAGGCTACTTTCTCACAAGCTAATGTCTTAGTCAAAGCCATAGCATTAGATTCCAAGCATTACTGTGGCTGGGATCAGAATGTTCCCTGAAGGTCACGGTGTTGAAGACTGATGGGACTTGGGGAGGCAACGCAGGGGCTCTAACTTCATCAGTGCATCACTGCAGGGAACGAGTCATAACTGGCTGGTACTGCTGCAAGGGGATGGGGCCTGGAGGAAGGGCCTGCAGACTGAAGCAGGTCACTCGGGTGTGGCTGTGGACCGGGATTCTCATTTCTAGGTGCTCTCCCAAAACTGCCGCCCTCGCTTCCTCTAGGCTGCCCCAAGGAGAGCCGCTTGCTTCCCTGCACTGTGCTGCCTCTCCACGGACCCAGAGGGACGGAGCGCCGACTGCGCACTGCAGCCATGAAGCCAGGACTCAAGGTAACACTCTCTTTTGGTGCTGTCCTTCTCGAGTATTTTGCTAAAGAAGCTGAAGCTGACTAACACAAGCGCCAAAGGAACCTCCCGAAAGATGGTGCTGGTTCTAGACAGAAGTGATCTGAGCAGCCTTCAGGTAGGAGGAGACCTAGAAAGGTCTGCACAGAGCTGTGACTCTCAGGATTGAAAGGCAACGTCTTGGATAAAGGATACATTTCATCTCGACACGCATCCAGCCCAGCCCAGGCCTCCTGGGAAAAGGGGCTGGAAGAAGCCAAGGTGACGAGAGATGGGGTCAGGAAGTCATGGCCTGGGAGCCAGAGCACGAGGTCACTGGCCCTGTCTCTAGTGACGCTAGCATTTTGCTGGAAGGAATAACTATCCTTGCTTTAAGGAACCCACCCTCTTCTCACATACAAGCCTTGAAGATCTTTTAGTCATCTGTTACCACAAAAAAGCAAGCCTAAAGCTCAGCGGCTAAGGAAAAACCATGGCCTGGCCCTGGGTCAGGACTGGGGCAGGCCTAGCACAGAGCTCTTCTGCTCCACGTGTATCAGACGGCTGCGGTGACTCCTGACTAACATACAAGGCAATAAAAGTTACACTGCTCCAGCTAATTCTTTCCCAATAAAATCAAGCATTCAATAAGGAAAAAGAGGGAGATGTGGATCCCACAGACTTGGAAAGCCAATTTCATTAACTTCAGTCACATCAAAGAAATACTAACTAAACCAACTATTATAGTTTTATCCATCACCTGGCAAATGTTAATTCCAAGAGGAGTATATGGAAATGGGCAACTTCATTTACTCCAGCTTGGGAAGATAGTTCTGTGTTCTGTGCCACAGCCCTTGTAAAGGTCTACACATCTGAGCCACTTTCACTGAGAACCTGAAGGAGATACTTTGACAGTTGCAGCAATTTTTTGGCAAAGAGGTTTTGAAAATTATCTTTAACAATAAAAATTGAAAAGATGACAGAAAACAGCTCTTTGTCACATAGAAGAGAACATATCGAATTAAATATGTTTGGTGAGTGATTTTTAAATAGATGATTAAGAAATTAAAATAAGAAATGTTCAGGAGGGCACTAAGTGAAGTCATTTCATCGAATGTAAACAGGCGCACCCTTACTTTGGGGTGCTCTGTGTGTGCGTAAATGTGAGCTCACCTGCACACACTCATGGCATTGACCTGCACTCTTCCTGTGTGCGAAATGCCATCCTTCCTGCCTTGGTCAGTGCTGCCAGCTGGTCTGCCTGCTTCTGCTCTGCATGGGCCCCTTCACTCAGAGAGCAGTTGGAGTGCCCTGCCCAAGCACAGCCTGTCGCTGGCTTGTTGGAAACCTCAGGGATCTCACTTTGCTATAGAGCTAAACTCCTTCCCAGGCCGTTAGGCCACATGGCACGGCCCCTTTCTACCTCTTTTGGTTTAATCTCTTTAACTTACTAATTCTCTCTGATTCTCTATGGGCCAAGAGTAGCCTTCAGTGGAGAGTTGCTCGGCTGCCAGAGTGAAGTTCCAGCTGCAGACAGCGCTGGCCAGGTGTGTGGAGTAGGAGTCAGGCCGGGGCTGAGCCCTGAGCCGGACACATTCTGCTCCCTGTCTGCCTTCAGGGGCAGAGGTGACAGTGCTGGGAGTGGAGGGGGAGAGTGGGGACCAAGACGCTGACTGTCTCTATTCCCAGTTTGTTCCATGTGTTGGCAGGAACCTCAGGGATTATTCAATCTGAATTTTAAAGGTTTCCTAGACCTGCTCTGAAATAGGGGATGAGGGGCTGATTATCTAACCCTCTGCTCTAGGCAGAATCTTTTGCATCTAATGTTACTTCTGTTTCCGCGGGTTCCTTGACATCAGCAAGCCAAGCATTCCAGCGGGGACAGCGGCTATTTGTTCCCAGTGCTCCAATTAACCCATGTGTGGGCTCCCTGGATATTAAGGAAAGTTAAAAAAGAGGACAGTGAAGGACTGTGGCTTTTTAATTCCTCATTTCATTGAAAATTTTACCCCCCACAAGAAACGTAAATATCGGGCACTGCCACCAGGGGCAAAGGAAAAATGGACTGGGACGGGGCTATCGCGACAATTCGTGGAGACTTTTGCTCAGCTAAGTAAAGTGACTGGAGTGATTAACAATAGCTTCTGCTTAAAATTTCAAGCCTCACTTACAGAGGCAATGAAGACAGAGTAATGACTCATGCAAATGAGGGGTAACCTCTGTTTTCAGGAAGGAATCAGGGATACCAGTCCCTGGAGAAGCACACAGCCCCAGGCTGTGAATATGTATGCGGCGTAGAAAGGGCACAGGTGTGGAGAGACTACAGGTGTGGGGAGAGGGCGCAGGTGTGGAGAGAGCGCAGGCGCAGGGAGAGGGCGCAGGTGTGGAGAGACTACAGGTGTGGGGAGAGGGCGCAGGTGTGAAGAGAGCGCAGGCGCAGGGAGAGGGCGCAGGTGCAGAGAGAGCGCAGGCGCAGGGAGAGGGCAGAGTTGTGGAGAAGGAGCACCTGGGGAGAACGAGAGCTCAGCATGGAGGGGGCTCAGACACCAGGTGAGAGTGCCGGTGCGAGAGCGCAGGTGCACTTCAGGGAACATGTACTCTCTGCACCTAGACAGTTGAGTGCCGACATATCCTTCTTTCCTTTCTGTTTTCCTCTCCCCTTCCTTCTGTGAGTCAGTCTTTGCCCAGGCCCCAAGCAACTCAGCAATGACCCCTCTGGCCAAGCTTCTGGACTTTGACCTTGCCTGAAGGTCACTCTCTGAGTTTCTGGGCATTGTTACATGAGCCTTTTCCATGGAAATCTGCCAGTTTATTGTTTAATATTCTGAGTTTGGAGATAATTGGAATTGAATTTTCTTTCTTGAAGCAGAATTCAGAAGGCGTGAAGGTCACAGAACAGGCCCCCATTCTTGCTCCTCTTTTAATCTGAATCTGTAGTGGCCATTTATCCTGGAGAAGTGTAACCAGGGAGCTGAGCTGTATATTTCTATTTTCCTTTATTACTGTTAAAGTGTAACATTTGATTCAGATGAAAGAAGACTATCCAGATATGTCTCCATCCTCTGTGTCTGACGATGCATTCCTAAATCTAATGTCTAACTTAGAGCAATAAGTTCATGTTTTAAAAAAACTTTTAATCCAATATAAGTTGTAGGTGTTTTTCCTGGTAAGAGAAGCATAACTTCTAGCAGTGAAGAAATGAAATCTTTTCTCTGCCATGTTTCCAGGGCGGAGTGGGGAGAGGGAAATGAGGGGTTTCGTCAGTAAGGGGCATTGCTCATTCTTGGGGTCTGCAGAAGTGAGACTTGGGAAGGTGGGCAGAGGGCTGGACAGGAAACTGTTCCTCCAGAGACTGAGCACAGATGAGTCCCAGAGGAAGAGAGCTGAGGGCACCAGAAGACAGACAGATGGAGGGTGGATAATGGAGCATTTGAGAGACTTGAAGTAGAAACTGATCCTAAGATGTAAATCTTTCCGTCTCTCCCAGCTGATCAGAAAAAGCTGATGACCTAAGTGAATTTGGCTCATTTAAAAATTTTTATTTGTAGAAATTAGTGCTCATTCTCAACAAATACTTGTGGAAATCCCCCATGAGGCAGGTTTGATCCCGGCCTTGGTGACACAGGTGAACCCGGCAGCGATTCCTGCTCACAGACCTTGGTTCGGGAAAGGAGAGGCAGGTAACAAAGGCAGAACAAAGGCGACACTCAGCCAGCCCTCAGAGCAATGAGGCCGGACTCTCGCGGACACGGTCAGGAGGGCAGCCTGTCCATGCTGGTCCCAGATTTTCTCTTTTATGGTTACATATTCCATAACCTCTTTGTTCTCTTGATTGCTTTACGTGTAGAATTAGGGGCACTAAACGCACTCATAGTGGTGTACCCAACCACCAGCACTGTCTCCACAACCCTCTCACCCTACAAAGTGGACAAGCTGTGCCTGTCAAACCATAAGCTCTGTTCTCTCCTCTCCACGCTGGCTGCAGCCATTCTACTTGCTGTCTCCAAGATTTTATCTGCCCAAAGTACTTCCTAAAGCACCATTATGTGCTATTTTCTCTTTGTGACTGGCTTTTTTCACCGAGGGAAATATCCCGGGTCTCATCCATGCTGCACATCATGTTAGAATGTCCCTCCTTTTAAGGCAGAGTCAGGTTTGACTCGATATATGCACCGTGGTTTGTGCAAGTGCTTGTTCATCTAGCAACACTCGAGCTCTTTGGCATCGTGGCTGTTTGGGATATTGCTGCTAAGGTGTAAAACTACCTCCTTGAGATCCCGCTTCAAATTTTCAGACCCTCCAGGGTCTTTCTAAAAGGATCTTTAAGGCAGGTTGTTGATCCTAAAATTATAGAGAGAACTAGAGCAACAAAGAGGAAGGTTCTGACAAAGGGAGGTGAGCAGGAGAGGGAGGACACGAGGAGGATGGGGGCCGGGTTTTCTTCAGGCTTCGGTGGCACCTTCTGCCGAGAGCAGACCTGCATCCTGCTCGGGGTCACAGTGCTCCAGTTCTGGTCCTCCTCCCTCTGCACGAAGGTGCTCCTGGTGCTGGGTGAGGCCGGCTCTTGGGAAGTTCTGTGACAGAGAACCTGCTGTGCAGAGTCCCCTCCCCTATTCCCAGCATGACAGTCGCAGCCTGCTCCAACACACTCTAGGACAAACCAAGAACTTTCTCTTTTATCTCCTAGAGAAAGAAGACCAGACAGTCTTTAGAATAGGGAGCATGGAGTGAAACAGTACCTGGTGCCGGTCTGCATGTGGAGTGAAATCTTTGCTTGCCTCCCACTGGCCCACCTCAGGCAGGCTTGCCATAGGCCTCTCTAAAAGCCTGCACATTCGCATGAGCCCGACACTGAGACCCGAGGGTATCCCAGTGAAGAAGACTGCCGCCTAATCTTGTTAAACTCTATGCATTTATTTTGATAAATGTCATTGTTTTTAAATTGTAAGAATGCTGTATGACAATGGTGAGGTATTATCTGCATTTTTCATCGAGGTCCTGAGAGACAAACAGGAGCTGGACTTAGGGTTGTGAGTTTTCAAGTCCTTGAGAACAGCAGCATCACGGGAGTGACATGCTGGGGAGCAGGAGCCGGTGGTCCTGGGAGAAGTACGATACCGCGGGAGCCCAGTGCTGGAGCAGATGGGGAGGGCGCTGGGGCGGCAGCCACAGGGCACAGAGTAGACAAGAGGACAAAGGGCAGGGGACAGAGCTGGCCCAGAGTGGACAGAGTGAGCTGACAGGGTCGGGATGGGAACCTCTGCAGCACTCAAATGTTGACTAGTGTGTGCCACGGGCTGGAGCCAGTGTTAACTAGATCTCGTGGGGCAGTGGCCCATCTCACACCTGGGCTCACTCGTATCTCAGAAGGGAGGGAGACATGTTACAGCTCTTCCTCATTAACGTTCTGTCTCCCTGCTGCTTGCTCCTTGCCCTCCCGTCTTCATCTTGCCTTTCGCTCTGGTACGCATACTGTGTATCCTCACCACGTAGACACACAGGAGCCCTCAGCCAGCATTGTTGCACTAATAAACAAGACTTTCTGGCTCTTTAGCCCCCGGGGAACTTTCAGTTCTAGCAGCTCATATTTCGTTCCTGATCTGCACTTCTTAGGAACTGACTGTTCTTTCCTCCCAAACTACCTCAGCCCGGAGTCTCTCTCCACTTCCCAGAATCTTATTCCTCCTTCGTGGCCCAGCTGAAGTGCAGCTCTACTTGCGACACCTCCTTTGGTTCCCTCAGCCAAGTGTGACATCTGCCTTGCATTCCATAGCATTTCCTTCATACGGCCAGCATCTCCTGACGCTCTTCTAGGCATGAGGCGGTTTGCACAGACACTGACTTGGCCCCGAGCAGACTGGGGGTGTGTGGAGGATAGTCACTATGTCTTACTTTGTGTACCCTTAGCCACCTGGGCCAGCTCTTGTGTACAGAGGTCTGCAAATAAGAGCTTAACATTCCTCTGCAAATGCACAGGTTAAGTGCTGGCCCAAAGCAGCTGGCTCTGTCCTCCCCCAGCCCCCCTGCAGTAGTGGATGAGCGTGCAGTGCCCAGACCCTGAGGACTGCCTTCATACTGCGCCGCCTCCTCAGTGCCTTTGCAAAGATGAACGTACATGCAAAGACTCACGCTGCAGACTGATGTGCGTAAACTGGCCCCACTGCACACGGGTGTGTGCAAAGTGGCACACGTTCCCTTGCCCACACGTGGGCATTAACACACATTTTCTCTTTAAATTCCCAACTGGAATCTTAATTGGTTTCTCAAAAATCAGATTTATTATGGTATGATAGACAAAACAAGATGTATCATTGGGGGTATATTTTATGAATTTTAATAAATACATGGTGTCAATACATCGAGTCTTCAAAAGAGCAGAACCGCTGCACCTACATAAAAAGGGGCACCCTAAAGGGAAGGCTCATATGTGAGTGGGAACAGGCCATCTAGAACCCACAGGGCAGGGCAGCAGCCTGCATCTCAGGCAGAGGCAATGATGTGATCTTGAGGCAGAAATTTTTACTTACCAGAAACTTCAGTTTTTCTCAAGGGCTTCAACAGATTAGATGAGTCTCTCCCACACTATAGGAACAATAATCTTATTAACATCACTCAGTAAATTGTTGGTGTTAACATATACTTGTGGCTAACTTCCAATCATCCCAAAGAACTACCTCACACCTCTTCAAAATGAATTCTCTCCACCCTGCCTCCTCCAGACAACCACTGTCTCCCATCCGTACAGTTCTGTCTTTCTGGGATTTCGCGACAAAGGAACTATGCTGTGTGCAGCAACTACACTGCGGCTCCTTTGCCTCTGAATGATAGGTGAGACCTACTGTTGCTGTCACATCTTTGTTAGTAGTGTTTCCCTGCATACCAGTACCATAGTTTCAAGCATTTTTGTTTAAGGGAGTGCAAGAAATATAAGATGTTTTGTTAAAGCCACCTGTACCACAAATGCAGCTGTGCAAGCAGTGTAACTGTTCAAGCTCAACTGCAAAGGTAACTGTTTCAGCTACAAGATGCTCCGACACCATGTTCCAAGATGACCTGTTAGCCTGACCCTTCCACTTGAGTAAACATCCTCACCTTGTACATGAACACCCCCACCCCCATAGATCTCTATAGAAGATTGCTTCCATTTCTGTTTGGGCTCAGACTTCAGAGTGTGAACACCTCTGGGCCTGCCAGGGTGATAAAAGTTTCCCTCCATCTCTCTGAGGGCCTCTTGTTTTGGTCACCTCCAGAGACATTCAGGTGACTGTAACACGTGGCCATAATACTAAGAAGTCAAGCTTCGATGTAATGGGAGAAATATTATCTGTGATATTTATCTAAATCACGCATGTTTCATAAATATAACAACATATGGACATGCACATTGAAATAAAAAGTTTAGAAAGCTTTCCTAAACAAACCCACAGAGAAATCAGTTAGGAGGCACATTCTTCTCATGCCCACACAGGGATCTAGCCTTAAACGAATGATTTCACTGGCCACCTAGAGTCAAGGCCAAGGTAGATTCTATAAGACGAAGCATCCAGGCAGTCACCAGCATCACAACACTGTGAATTATTTCCGGTCTACTTAGCTGTCATAAAGAGTTGAAGGCTAAGCCCCAAAACTACCAGGGAAAGCCAAGTGCCTGAAATTCTCATGAAGATGCAGAAGTTACAACACAAGCGTTGGATGTGACATGTGTTTAAAAATGACAGCTCTAGACACGATAGCATAAGTTTGAATCAGTCTGCTACAAAAGTAACTTATTGGTGTGCAGTGGATTTCCCCAGAGTTTCTGCTCAAGAGCTCGTGCTGTCTGTCTGGCCCCTCAGTCGATGAGCCCCTCAGAGTACCTGGTGGAGCTCGCACTCTGGTGATGCTGTGGACAGACGTGGAGTTTTATTCTTGGTAGAGGGTGGAATGTGGAGGGAGATCCGACTGTCTTCCAAGTTTAACATCAGCACTGATCTCTGTGTCCGGGCCTGGCTTTCTGACTGTACAGTCATCAGTGTGTCCTGCACAGTGCTCAGTGTGGACACAAAGGAGATCAACACTGTCATGGTCCCCACATTCGTGGGGTACAAATACTGCTGCAGAGATGGGCAACTTGATATTATTGGGCAAATTACAGAACCAACCACATATTTGATAAGTCCAAAGAAGAAAGTAAGATGAAGCTCACAATAGCTTATATGTATGTTATATGGTATGCTAGCTTTCTGTTGCTCTATGAAAATACCTGAGAAAATTAACTTTAAAGGAAAAAGGGTTTCTTATGGCTCATGGTTTCCAATATTTTGGTCCATGTCCACATGGCCCTGTCCTGTAGGACATCATGGCTGGAGCCCGTGGCTGAGGACATGGCTCACCTCATGGAAGCCAGGAAGCAAAGAGATGGGGAGGGGGCCCCAGTATCCCTCCAATCGCACCTCAGTGACTTAGCTCCGTCCACCAGAGCCACCTCTTACAGGTCACTCCACTTCCAGACAGCAGCACAGGGTAACCACCAACCCTTCAGTGTGTAAACCTGTGTGGGACATGCAAGGTGTGGATAATAAGGAGGTCCTCACAGGATTTTGAGAAAGGAGAGCCATACAGCAGGTTTGGAGGGAGAGTTGGCTCAGATGGACAAGCATGAACAGAGCCTCGATGGGAAGAGACGAGTGTTGTCTGAGGTTGTCACAGTTCACCAGACATCAAATGTGCTCGGAAAATATTAGAGATGTGGGCCAGGATCCCTGGGGTGGGAGAGAGGGTGTCAGGTCGCCACCAGCAGCATGTGGGTCACAGGAGGATGTTGGAATTCCCTCAGTGAGGAGAGAAGGTTTGCTCAGATGACCTGATTTATGTTTTAAGAGGATTATTTTGGCTGTTCTAGGGAAAAGTATTACATCAGGACAGGATGGAGGTGGGGTGAGAGCTGTCAAAGGGATTTCCAAACATCCAGATGGGGGATGGCACGATAATGGAGATGGGAGGAGAGGAGAAGCGAGAGTAGGGTTTTGAGGGAAGAACAGACAGGTGCTGCTGCAGATCACAGGCTTGCAAGGGAGGAGAAGGAGGAAGCAGAAACCTGTCAGATTCTGCCTCCGCTGGTGTGCTGGAGGGCTTGGCACAAAATCAGCGGGAAGGACCCGTTTAGTATCAGCATCGGGGGTTCAACTAAGTAGAGCTAACTACACTCTTAGGTTTCAAATACTTAATCACAAACAGCTAAAGATTGCCAAAGACAAAAGTGCCAGAGAACACCAAAAGGCCCTGCAGAACCCGCAGGAAAAGGTGTTGTTTATTCAGGCAAAGAGAAAGGAGAAGACCCAAAATACTGCAGCTGTTGAGAGAAGAGGAACACTGGGAGGACAAGGTGCAGGAAGTCAAGACAGTATCGCTCCAAGAATGAGTGAGTCCCTGTGAGGCTGGGTCTGTAGAGAGTACGGAGGAAAGCAACTGTGCCTGCTTTTGGTGACAGGCATCACTGCTGAGGTCTCCTGCAGGGCCGTGGGCTGCTTTGCAGAGAGACCAGAGGTAGAGTAGGGAGTAAGGAAGAAGAGAGACCGTGTACATGGACGACTCCTCGGAAGTCTGAGTACAGTTGGGAGTGTCCCTGGGGCACAGGGAGTTGGAAGTTCTGTCAACATGAGGGATGTTGAAATATAATTAGATGAGAGCAGAATGATTCTTAATAGACAAAAACCGATCCAGAGGAGAGAACAGGTGTTGCCAGTTTCCTGAGAAGACAGAGGAGACAAAGGTAGGCTTCAGGTAGAGAGAGCAATGCGTCCCCACTGGGGCTGGACGGAAGGGGGAAAGGGAGACACAGGTACACTTGGGGTGGCACTGGGGAGATAGAATTATCCAAGAAAGGGTGAATCTGGATGTCTGTAGGAGAGAGAAGCTGAGAAGATACATTTTACAGATCGAAAGACTAGACAAATGCAAGTTTGACTGGCACTATTGATGGGGTCATGTGAGATATGAGATCAGGAATTTTCAGCGAGACCAGTCATCCAGGTTGTGAGAGTTTGTGGGACCATGGTCAGCAGTCCTGGGAAAGGTACAAGAAGGGAGGGAGGAGGTTCAGGTGGGATATTGTCTGCTAGGTGAGTTGGAAGCAAGAGTGAAGGGGGGTTGTTGAAACGAGGTGCCTTGGATTCAAGGTTGAAGAGCGTAGGACACAGAACCAAGGGAGATACTATGGATACCGAGGAGGTGGCGGCTCTCAACAGTTCCCTGGATGGCATCTCAGTGCCAGGGGCTAAATAAAGGCAGAAGGTCTCAGGCTAAGGGAGCACACTCCCATGCTGTAAAACTACTGTGTTATAACTTTACACTGTCACAACTTACAAAGGTTACAAACTGTCCTGAGCTGGCTCTCTCCTGGTAGATTATTCAGCTGCTTGGGCAAGAACCAGAATCTTATCCTTGTATTTAGGGCTCAGAAGGGGCAAGGCAGGATAGGTCATGGCATCCCAGTAGAGCAACTCTAGTGGGAAGAATAGAACAGCAGCTTATTGAGGAGGACAGGGGCGCTCAGGGCCTGACAGGAGCTGGGTCAGGAGCAGGCAGGTCAGGAAAGCACGCTGTCCCACGTGAGCCTTAGTAGCTGCAATGGTGGAGTGGCTCTGTCATTATTGAGTAAGACTTAAGTGAGCAAATTAAACTCATCAGCATAGACTCCGAGGGCCTAGGATTGAGGTCTAATTTTAAATTGTTCATTATGACTTAAATTAACAAACTGGGTATATTTAGCTCCCGCCGCCCCCTCTGCTGTGTACTTCTCAGTGAACAGAAATGCCGACCGGCACATTGAAAAGAACATGAAATTTGAGGGCAGATGGGTCTGACCTGGAATCCTTCCTCTGCCACCAGCTGCCACTCTGAGCCTTAATTCCTGCTCCATGAAGCAAATCTGGGAATGTTTAGTTTTATAATTGTTCTAAGGAAAAATTTTTAAAATTTCAAAATGTTCTTATAGTGGCAGTGGATCCAATCAGATCTTTACTAAAGATTGTTTATATTTTCCTTGATCTCCTTTTAATTCTTACTTACAATATCCCCTCACCTCTGAAAGGGTTGAAAATCCCACTTCAGACATTGTTTACCTGCCACCTCCTCCTACAAGGGAGTGAGGCCCGCATGGCTAAAGGCCGCAGTGACCCAAGCAGCTCTGTCACGGGCCGGAAGCAGTCCCCCTCAGAGGACCATTCGAAGAGCGCTCCCTGCGAAGTCAGACCTCCAGGCCTCACCCTCACCAGGCCTGACAGTGGATTCAGCCATAACCATCAGTGGACTGAGCATACACCCGGTGATCAGGCCTCCTCCACGAGCCTCCTGACAACTGAGATTAACGGCCTTCTCTTCCACGCTGAGCGCTGAGAGGTGTGTTGGTGAGACTCAGCCTTGCCAGGGGAACTTTGGAGCCATCTTTGCAGAAGGTCTTGCAGAGAGAACGATTAGGCCTGCTAGAGGGACTCAAGCACTTTTCTTTCCCAACCGTGAATAATTCTGGAATGATCTTCCCTGTATGTCTCTGCCCTTGCAAAACTTAAATTGCTATGCTGGCATTTTTGTGCTAATGAGATTTTTTCAAACAGCTTTCATGTCCATAAATTTTGGAAAAGCCACTCCTTGAAAGTATGTTTGTTTTTAGTTCTACTAAAATTCCTAAAGTAAAGGAGCCCCAGGCACCTAGATACCTTTGTAAAAGAAAGCAGACAAGTACACTTGGAGAGAAAACTAAAACTACCTTAATAGTCATATTCTATGGTGCCTATTTATGTGTATTTGCACGGGACCCTGTGGTCTTGTTGGACTAGGTGTCCCATGAATTGCCTGGCTGCTGAGGGCTCGGGGTGCGGCTCAGCGGGAACACTTGCCAAGCATGGACAAGGCCCTGGCCTCTATCCCTAACACAAAAAAATCAAAAAGGTTGAGATACATGTGAGAGTCTCATTATTTTTTAAGTGGAAGAGCAGGAGACCTTGCCATGGACGCATTTGCTAATACAAGCACTGTTATCTCTTTTTGGACATGTGCGGTGGAGCAAGGCACAGTCTGGGGGTCAATACATATTAACTGATCACCTGAATGGGTACTTGGAATCCAACTCTTTTCCGAGACTGGCTGGGACCAGTGAGGTGAACTTCTTGTGACTGTGCCAGCTGTATTCAGCAGATCAAGGCAATGAGCACTGCTGGGGCTAAATGAGAGTCAGTTCTATTCGATGTGAGAGCAGCTCATTTAGCAAAACACAAAATTCCACCCCCACCTGGCACTCCTGAACCTGCATCCATGACGATGACGCCTCCACTGAGGCGCTGCCCTGCTGTGTCCAGAGCTGTGAGCGGAATGTGTGTGCTTCCTCAGAGAAGAGGCTCTGCGGAGCTGGTGGAGAGAGCTGTAATGACATCTCCAGAATTAATGTGTGGTAAAGAAATGCTTGTCAATTACCCAAAGAACAAAGGTGGAGACCATGACACAGGATCGGGTATTCCTCTTTCATGCAGTCTAACCCTCCAAGCCTCGCCACGCTTGCCCTGATTTTCCACACAAATTGCCTTTCTTGTGCCGTCCAGGCCCTGGCCGCCTGAGACACTCGTGTTTATTACTGACCCAAGGCGAGAGACCCAGAAACCCCAAAGGTGGCGAGAGAGACAAACGCTCTGTCTCAAAGGGCAAGCTGGTGTTTAGATTTGGGGATCCTAAATATATCTGGGGAGAATTCAACTCTCAAAGAAATCAATAGTGTACTTTATAATTCAAAATCACGAAACACTTTTTAAAATACAAGGTTATATGTAAAGACTCTCATAACATATGACCAGCCGTACATTTTTTAGGAACCCAAGGACAATGTTACTGAGATAAGGACACCAAGGCCCCAGATGGCTCAAGGTCACACAGGCGGGCAAGCGAGAACCTGACTCAAATCCAGGTTTGACTGTGTTTTGTGATGATCGGGTGTCTGAAGAATGCTTCGGATTATCTCTATTTCCTGTCCTTTTTTTCCTCATTCTGGCACTTTATCTATCAGATTTTCAATACTATTTGCTACAATAATAACTGTCTTGTCTTCCTCTATTGCTCCTGGAGTTGGGTAGAGTCTTCTCTGCTGTATTAGCTGTGAGACATCCAGGCCCACAGTCTGTAGCTTAAATTTGATGTTATATTCTCCAACTCCATCAACTTAATACTTTACAGCTCAAAACACATCAGTGGAAATAATATGCTCGTTTCAACTATGAGAAGAAATTATTTTTAAAAAGTAGTTGTGAATGAAACAAATGACACATGCTCCAGTGTTTCCCAAACAGACCTGACGTTATTTTCTAACTCTGCTCTTCCTGATGTGTGGTGTCAGGGGGAGAGAAGGCAGTCTCAGCAGTTCCTGGGTCCCGGTGGTTCACCTGTGACTCTTTGGCCCTGACCAGCCAGCATTCTGCTCAGTCCATTAACACTTCTTTTTTCTGGTGAAGCTAGTCTGATCCAGACTGATGGTGATCTGATCCAAGGCTGATAGTGACCCAGTGGCATCACCATCAGCCTTGTCTCCGTGTCATCCTGAAATCAAACCTACACTGTGCTGACCCCACTTCTGAATCTCAGATAACTTCTCATGCTGCAGAAAAACTAGACACTTGGCCCAAGTCAAAGCATTTAATGGCTCAGTAAATGATCTTTTATTGATCCCATCGTATAGTGATCTTGGCCTCCACCCTATTTTAGCTACTAAATATCCAGAGACACACCTTTAATAATAACTGTAAAGTCTCAGCGTCCAGCATCCACATTTCTGGCCATTTCCATTTCCTAAGTTTTCAGCCTACTTGTGACATACTTTTTCAAGCCCCTAATATCAATTCATGAATTTTAAAATTATTTCATGATTAATCTCTTTGTGTCTTCACTCGTCTAGCTAACTTACTAGTGTATGATTCTTCATAATAATTGCTTTTGTAAACGCTCTCAACAATGCGTTATGTTCAGTTGGGAAAGTCCATCCTTGGTTAAATCCCTACCAAGTTACAGCGTTTGCTTCAGTTGGCTGAAAGTGGCCAAATTGGAGAAAAGAATAAAATCAAATTGCCTCTTCTTACCTTAAATATCTGACCAAATTTTCAGTACTTTCATATTCTGAATATTATTACAACCAAATCATGCTTCCATATTCCAAAGGATACTAAGCCATTCTCTTGTATATACAAATAGGAGTGAAATTACTAGCGCTAAATTTATATTTAACATTTTGAGAAACTTCAAAAACACTTTCCCGTGCACTCACCCAACTTACAGTGATCAGCAGTGTGTGAGGGTCTCATTCTACCCACGCCCTCTCCAGCACCCGGTGTTTCCAACTCTCGTTGCAACTGTTCTAGTGGGGGCGAAGCAGTTTCTCACTGTAATTTTGATTTGCGTTTCCTTAATGGCTGATGGCAATAAACACAGGTCCACGTTCTCTCTATGGGTGCATTCAAATCCTTTTCCCAACTTCTAGTTAAATTATGTCTTTGTATTTTTTTATTTGTAAGAATTTTCTGTGTATTCTGAGTACTGTACCATCTTGCCATAATTTACAAACATTTTATCACATTTCTGAATCGTCTTCTTACTGTCTTGCTGGTTTTCTTTAAAGCACCAAACTTTTAATTCTGATGAGTCTAATTTTTGTCATTTTAATTTTCTTACTTGTGCTTTTGGTGTCATATGTAAGAAACTCACGCTCAATCCAACGTCATAAAGATTTGTCCTCATTTTTGTGATGAGATTTACATTCTTGCCCCATATTGTCATGTCTTTAACCTGTTTCTGAGTTAGATATTGTGTACAGTGTGAGATTTGGGATTTAATTTTGTTCATTTACCTGTAACTATCCCATTTCCTAGCATCACTGATTTAAAAAATCTATTCTTCACCTCACTGATTCGTTTTGGAACCGTTGTTGGAAATTTTTGAAAATTAATCAATTTAAAAACCTAGAACTTCCTTTCTAGGCTCTTGATTCTAATCTTGGATGAGTGCGTCTGTCCCTATGTCTTGTCACATTGTCTTTATTATTACAACTTTTAAGCAGTTATTCCAGTTATGTTCTTCTTTCAAATGATTTTATCCACTCTAAATCTTTTATACTTTAGGGTTAGCTTGTCAACTTTATGCCAATTATTTGGATTTCCTAGATAAAACTGACAAATTTCTAGAAATAAACTTTAGCTAACGTAACTCAAGGAAAAACAAGTTCTACAGACCTTTAACATGAGATAGAGCCAGTAACTAAAAGCCTCTCAACAAATTAAAGGCCAGGAATACATGGTTTAGAAATGAATAGTAAAAACTGAGGCTTTACTAGGAAATATTTTAAATCTGTAAAGAAATATGGGGAATAATGCTATCTTAATAAGTTTTTGAGCCATAAAAAATAAAAAGTTATTCAGAGCATACATCATCTTTCCATCTTTGTTTGACAATTTCATAGTATTCAGTATACTTTAAAGCTTATTTCTAAGCAGTTATTCTTTTGGATATTATTGTAAATTTAGCTGTTTTCTTTTTTTGTATCATTGAGTACTGGTGAGCACAAGTAGACTGATTTTGTTTACTGAGCTTGCATCTTTCAATTTTGCTCAACATATATGATCCCTGGTATTGTGTATTCTTTGGGATTTTGAATGCTGTGGTTTGTGATTTGTGAATGCTTTGACTGTGTCTCCCAAGGACTACACTTTGGAAGCTTGGTTCTCAGAGTGGTGGTGCTGGGAAGTCAAAGATCCTTCAAAGGTGGGGCCTGGTGAGAAGGAGTAGAGTTGTCGAGGGCACTGCTCAAGGAGGAAATTTATGTACTTAGTTTTCACAAGAGAGTTGTCATCAGTGAGAAAGCATGACCTCTCCCAGGTCTCTTTCTGTCTGGCTTCCTGCCTCACCCCATGATCTGTCTGCCTTGCGAATGACCAGCCTGAAGTAGTGCAGCAGGGAATGTAGGCAGAAACCCCTCAACAGAGCTGAGCTGACATTTGTGTGTTCTTGAGCCTCTAGGACCATGAGCTAAATAAACCTTATATACATGGGCCTTGCTTTAGCTACTTACTAACAGTAATGGAAGCTATATACAGCATCACAAAATTTGTGAATAGAAGTAATTTTACTTTATCTTTTCCAATCTAGATAATTTTATTATCTCCCTTTATTATTCCATTTAGGACCTCCCCAATAAATAGAAGTGATGAAAACAGATAGTTTAGTCTGATTTTGACTAAAATGTAGTCAGAAGGATGGACCCAGTCATTTACTACTAAGTGTGATGTGGGTTTTTAGTACTTGCTCTTACACTGAGGAAATTCTCTTCTATTCCATGTTTGCTAGTTGAAAATTTTAAATCATGAATGATTTGTGAAATGCTTTTCTTTCTAATGTGATGGTTTATTCTTTTGTGGAATTTGATGCTGATACCTTTTGGTATGTATGTTGTCTTCACGCCCCCTGGTGCTCACTGTCTCTGATGAGAAATCAGCCGTTCGTGTTACCACGAACGTTCCTGTGCACACTGACTCCTTCTTTTCCTACCACTTCCAAGAGTCTCTCTTTGCGTATGGACATAATGGTAATTGCCTATGTTTGTTTTCTTGTTACTGAGACAAAATACTGAACACCAAAGTTGAAAGAGGAAAAACTGATTGTAGTTCACATTTCAGCGTAGTCGGCTGCTCCAAGCTGGGCAGAGGGACATCACAAAGAAGAAACAGCCCATGGCAGGCAGGAGGCAGGAAAGCGGGAAAGAAGCAGCCGTGACGGTAGGACCTCTCTATGTCTAAGTCCCTCAGGGTGGGCCTTCCCGTTAGCCACACTCCGAACTATGACAAACCAATCAAAGGAATAACTGAGTAATCGTTCCCCGGTCCCAGCATCATGTACTGAATTCCAGCATCATACACTCTAGACCCAGGCTTTGGAAAAACATGTAGAATAAACCATCGCAGTAATGATGTGGGTGGGTGCAGACTTCTTTTAATTTATACTGCTGGTGGCTTGACTTTTTTTTCTGAATGTTTGTATTTTTTGTGAAACATGGGATGTTTTGATTATTGTTTTCTCTGATATCCTTTTTTCCTCAAACTCCTTCTCCTCTCCTCTTGAGGATTCGTTATATATACATTGGTACACTTATAGTATCTTACAAGTCCTGAGATTCTGGCTATTTTTATTCATTTAAAATGCTTTTATTTTTAAAGCTGGGTATGTCAACTAATGTATTTTGAGATTTTCCATTTCTGTTGTCAGCTTATATCTGCTGTTGTTACCTTGCTATAAATTTTTCATTTCTGTTACTGGAATTTTTATTTCTGGAATTTCTGGAGTTTTTAAATAGAAATTTTAGATTGTAATTTGTGCAATATATGTTTAAAATTTTAGGAGATCATCTCTATTTGGTAAAACCTTATACCACTTTTTGTTCTTTTGGATGGAATTTACTTTAATTCTTTGGACACACATATGATAACTGATTTCAGATTTTTGTCTAATAAACTTTAAGGCATGTATTTCCTATAGGACCTATTTTTACTGTTTTATATTCTTTACTATCTCATCAGCATTTATTGATAAGTGTTCATTTAGAGGACTGTAATATGCTACCTGGAAATCATATCCCTCCCTTCCAGGATTTCTTTTAGTTGCTATTTGTTGTTGGTCACTTTTTGATCGAGTTACTTAAAACCTGAGTATTTGTTGCACGTGTCTAGTCACGTCTCTGCCCTCTTAGCTGTGTGGTCACCTTATGATTGGACAGAGATTTCTTAACATGCTTGAGCTACTTCATCTCCATGTGTTTGTGACATGTCTCCGCTGCTCTGCAGAAGGCTTAAACTCTAGTTTTGTCTTAATTTCCTGCTCACAAACAGCCTCAAGGGCAGCCGGGTGAGCGGTTAGGGCCTCACTGGGTTTTCCTGAAGGTGTGCAAAGAACCTGCCCGTGTGTGCAGCCTTTTAGATTCCCAAGAATACATCAAAATGTTCTAAGGTGCTTATTAAAATTTCATTTTCAGGCATTTTAAACTAGTTTTTAAAAATTGTGGTCAGCTTCTTATTTGTTCCAACTGCTATTGCAATACAGGGAAGCAGTGATATTAAACTATCAGCCTGGAGCATTCTCAAAAAAGCTGCAGGGAGAATTCTGGTTGCACTGAAATGAGCTCTGATTCAGATCAGATAAAGAGCAGGTAAAAATTGAAGTTCTGTATAGCTGTCATACAAGTCAAATAATGGCACTTATTTGAGAATGACACTTTTTAGGGGGTCTCCTGACTCATTTTCTTCCTCCAGTGGCTGCTGCAGTTGTCATGAAGGTGGAAAAGGGGTGCAAGAAGAAGACAAGTTAAAACAGCAGCCAGCTCGAGTGCTGGCTGAGATTGATTGCCAGCCTTTGGTTAATTTCCAGAAGCTAGCACACTGGTTTTGATTATTTTCAAAATCGGTGCTGTCAATGCTTTCACTGAAGAACAGAAATTCAGAGGTCCTTACTCCACCGTCCTGAACGTTCTTTCTGACACCACGCTGCCCACTGCTTAGCTCCAACCTTTAAAATGAGATATCTAAAGCTCCTGTTCTGCGCTTGATTCCTCCCTTCATCCCCTCTCTTTTTAACTGAAACTATGTGCGTGTGTGCGGGGGGTTATCTCACTAATTCCACGCCTGCTCACTCTGTAATCATTCCAGTTAACCTTTTCCTCACCCTTTTACTAAAACAACAGCTCTTCTCAAGGTTACCAGTGTTCTTCATGTCCCTATTTTGAAAGGTCAACTTTTAATTTCCATCCCATTAAGTCACTCAGTCAAGTTTCACGTAGAGGATCACTCTTCTCCAAACACACTCTTCTTTTATACATGGACCTTCACATCCTCAATTTTCTTACTACTTCAGCTGCCTCACTGGATTTTCTTTATAGTCTCCTGGGATGATCATCTCTCATCTTTCTAAACTTTAGAATAATCTAGGGTTTAGTTTGAGAATTTTGTTCTTGTTCCATGTAGTCCCTGTTAATATTATCCATTTTTACAGATGATTTTATTAACACGCTGACTCGTGCCAGATTTCACTGAAGTTTGAGGCTTGAAGAAGAGAAAGGCATGGTACACAGAGTTAGAGCCGGCCAAGGCCTGGATGCAAACTTGTCAGTAGGGTCAGTACTCGCATGCTTTCCATGGGAATATCACTGTAATGGTGTAGCTGGCACTACAAAATGGAATGTTAAAAGTAAGATATTTTTTCTTTTAGAGATAAACAATTCCTCCGAACTTTCTCTTGCTGAGCATATAGCCACCTCCCGACCATGCTCCACTCAGCCGAGAAGAAAAAACAAAATATGCAAACACTACCTGCTCCAGGAGGCCAAAGGCTGATTCCTTTTCCATTAGAAAGGGGAGTGAGGCAAGTGTGACCTGCCAGTCATAGTTACTCCGAATACACACAAAACACCTGCTAAACCATGCAGAGAAAGATATCTTCAGTTCTCCTGGCACAAGATCAAGTAGGACTTTGACAGGAGGGCTTAGATCTGATATTAAAATGAAGTATGAAGGATGCAGCCCCGGCCTCGTGGCCACGGCTCCTCTCCTGTTCAGGGGCCCACTCTGCATGCAGGGTGCCTTTCCTTTCCCACTCACTCTGCAGAAGACTTCTTCTCAGAGTACTTCTTCTCTGTTCTTTTCTTATCTTTAATAATGTAAAACTTCCTTAGCTCAGTTCCTGTCTGGAACATTGTTCAGGATGATAAGACCTTGAAATAAGAGATTTCTGCAAAGAGTCCATGGCACCCCAGTACCTCACCAAAGGGAAGACTGAGTACTAGGGCCAGAAGTGATCTGTCACCTTCTTTGTCTCCCTGTGCTTCCCTCACCCAGTTCCTTACTATGAAAGACATTTGCCCAGCTGCACGTGGAAAGATGATGATTTGAGGCAAATGGACCCTTTTCCCTCTTTGGAGCTAGTTGGAATAAATCTTTTTTTTTTTTAACCCAAGATACATAGCCTCTTTTGATTTGTTCAGCTCCCAGCGAATGAATCAGAGTGCATGAATCCAAGTGACCAGCAACAATTTTTGCAATCATTAAGGACATATGTCCTGCTCCTGAGAGCCATGCGCAGTGGCAGATACTAGGAAGGAGGAGCTAACTGCTCTCAGATCGCTGAACCCATGGGCAGGACTAAGGGACATTCCTGCACCTGCTGGACACTGCTGCTCCTGGGACTCTCCATCCTCTCCTGTTCATGGCATCAGCTGCCTACAAAAGCTTTTGTTGGTAACTGGAAAAGCTTGTTTGTAGGGTAAGGGGCTCTGCCCAGTTTCCCATTAGAAAGAGCTCTCCAAGGATCTCTGGTCTCCACAGTTTGTACCTTCTCCTAGATCCTCCAGCAGTGCTGTCCAAGGGAGGTCAGCACCCTCGCCATTTGGGGCTCTCGTAGGTGACTTTGAAGCACGCAGTGGTATGAGAAGAGAGTCAGAGGAAGAAAACTTCTAGGCATTTGTCTTGTTTTGGTTTTGGCTTTGAATACATATTTTTTTTGTTGGCCTGGGTATGCTTTCATATGTTTTTGCTCCTTTATCTTCCCTTCTTATAACCACCTTTATTCTGGGATGAACAGCAGGCTTTCAGAACCATCCAAGATAATGTAAGCCCCCTGGGGCTTCACATCCTTCCAGGGTTTCTTTGTGAGCCCACGCAGAGTTCAAGATGCTTGAACCACTCACTACTCAACCAAACAAGTCTGGATTAAAAGATTTTAAGAGTACAAAGACTCTGCTGATATGCTTGAGGAATTTTTCTGGAAACTGATCAAAAACAAAAGCTCTTGTCCTGCTTCGCAGCTCCCAGGAAAAGTTCCAGTTACCTGTGATGTCACTGTGATAGTAAAGTGGCCTTTGTAACTGGAAGGCACTCTGCTTTTGTGTAATGTTCCTGAGAAGATTATTTGAGAAACTTTGGTCTGGACAACACCTGTAGTTGCTTCCCTGGCCCTTTTCTGGATCAGTGGCGAGTACAGGCAAAAGCCTCCATGCCACTGACCATACAGTTGCTGGCTTATTTTGCTGAGTTTACTGGGGTTTAAATTTCTCCTCATTTTGTTCAGCAGTACTTGGTGCATTCTAAACCCAGATGTATTTCAAAGTATTTATAAAAAATTGTTTGCTCTAATTGATTTATGTCTCCTGATACTTTAATTATTCAATTAGAAAAGTGGAGAAATTAGACTACAGAGGCATATTGTTTCTACACTGTTTCTTTTTGTCATGCTAGAGAGGTTAGACCTCTTGTTATTAGGATAAAATGTATGGCATCCAAAGTTAAAGAAGAAAAGTTTATTTTGACTCACAGTTTGTGGAGGTTCTGGTCCATATTCAGCGGGCTTCTTGGCAGAGTAGCATGGCAGAGGGGCATCACAGAGGAGAAGCAGTCCATGGCAAGGGAAGCAGGAGGAAGGGAAGCAGCAGCAAGCAGCCTCTCCTTTCATCCGACACAGGCCACGAGCCCTTTGGGTAGTGCTGCCCACAGGGTAGGGCTTCTGCCTTTAGTAATCCATTCAGCCGTACCCAGAGCCGTGCCAGTTTCAATCAGTCACCTAATCCCGACATCACAACCTTAATCCATATTCACATACCCTTGATCCAGCCACCTCTGGAAAGCCCCACCTAGGAGTACATGAAGCTTTGGGGGGGACATCTAGCTAAACTACAACGCCTACCTTACTGCATGCAAATTTAGGGTTAAGTATTGCTTAGAACCATGAAAAGGAAAATCATGCCAATAGTGTAACTTTTAAAAAAGTGGTAAGTGACAGATGTAAGTGTTGTTGTATGTGCACAAGTGCACTTATGTGTATTACATGTAATGCCTATTTATGTACTTGTGTTTGTATATCACTAACTAAGAAACATAAACCCAAATATCTTTTTGTTCTTGTGACTTAAGGAAATATTTTAAAAGGTATAATAAAGATGGGCTCCAAACTGTTAATATGCATTTTGCCCAACCAAATCAGAATTTTTTGTTAAGTCAGTCTATAGTCAATAACTATTTTTTAGGTGTTTAATTTTTAAGAATATCTCAGATTCTCAGGCTCTAAAACTACTGATGAACATAAAGAAAATTTTGTTTGCTTGTTTGGTACCAAGAATTGAAGTCAGGATTTTGTGCTTGTCTTACTAACCTGTTACCTAATGTATTGCTTACAGTCACATAACTAGCAAAAACCATATTTCTCTTTGAGACAGTTTTACTCAAAAAACATTATGTTCTTAGTGGGTAACACAGCCGTTATTTTTTGTATACTCTGTTCAAACATGCTCACATTTCTTTATACACCTAAGAAATACATTAGTTACTATAGTGCAACTCTTGGTCTTGGCATTAATAAATCATATGTTTTTTTTCCTAACCTGTTGCACTGAAATATGGCTTCTCTAATTAGCTAGGTTACTGTTTCTTAGTTTAAGTCTATGGTGCAGATGGATCTGTCTTATTCATGTTCATCTATTTTATGTCTGTTTGTAAGCTTTGTGCCTATTTTTAAAAGTTCTAATGTTTAGGGTGCTGGGTACAAAACAGACAAGAGTAGACTTGACATCAAAGACCAGATTAACATAAGAGCCACTCCTAAATCCTGGACATTGCTCAAATTTGGCAAGAAGGGTTTGTATGACACCAGCTCCAGTCCTCTGTCACATCCCTCCCAGGAGATGTGTTCTGAATGACCATCACTCAGGAAACTACCTCAACACTAGGAGACAAGGTTACAGATGGTTCACTGTCAATGCCTGCAGGAAAGAAGAAATTATATTCTGAGGCCAGGAGGGGAAGCTGTGAGCTTCAGAGAATCCACTGTACAGCAGCCCAACAAAACAAGCAGAGTTGCAGCACAAGCTCTGGAAGAGGGCTCTTACGCACAACTGCCTTAGAGCACAAAGCCCTTCTAGCAGGTGTATGTTAGATGGCCTCTGCTTTTTATCTTCTCTGTATTTGACTTCACACCTCTCAGTGATACTTTTCCAGGTTTCAGCATCTGCCCCCCTTTCCCTGAGCCCCAGCTATTCTCAATGGAATCTATGTGTCAGCTCCACACGAGCATCCAGCCAGGGAATGAGGCGCCTCAAGGGCCTCAAGACGGAGGCCTCACGACTTTAGGGGACAGTCACGGATACTGAAAAGTGAAACTTTAAAAGTTAGGATTTTTCTTTTAGAGATGAGCAACTTCTCTAAACTTCCTCCTGCTGAAGACAGAGCCTAACCATCTCCTCCCTCCAGCCTGGATGAAATGGCAAAATATGCAGATGTCAGACCCAGGAGAGCAAGGCCATGGCTTCTTCCCCAGAAAAAAGAGGGCCATGAGGCAGAGGGCTGGAAGCGGTAAAGCAAGTGTAGATGTCTGCAGCAGCTCTCTGCGCTCCTTCCCTGTGCTCCTTACTGTGAACTGCACACAGTGAGATGCTGCTTTGAGGCATACAGGCTCCTCCATCCCCTTGGAGTTCACTTTT